>WEIS01012709.1:0-27864 GCA_013389965.1 Todus mexicanus
CACTGAACCCAGACGCTGACTGCTTGTGACTGGTGCATATATTGATTCTAGTGACCCTGTATGTATCCATTTTCTGGGAAATCATACCTGCACGCATGTGAGAATAGACTGGTAGCCAGGCTCTGCCCCAGATTCTTGAAGATGGGACGTACAGGAATAATCAATAGTTGAGTAAGTAGGGTTTGTGTGGGGGATACTTTTGTTTACATCTCTGACCTGGTTGATGTTCCTTTACTTGTACAAAACACGATTACTCCAGTAGAACAGATGGCATAGACTAGGCAATGTGTGGTGTTTGGGATACCTCCTTGTATCCCAGGTAGCATCATTCTACCAGTGCCTAAAACGGTATGTGAAAAGTTCCTGGGTTTAAAGAGAATTATTTTGCAATGAAATACTTTCACCCCTACCTAATAACAAATGAATAGTTGTTTTCCTGGCTGTTAGTACACCAAAATAATTGTAACGTTTTGGACTATAAGATAAGCAGTGGTATGTGTCCAGCTCCGAGGCTGACATATTCTGTCAATACTGTGGGGGTAGTGTGCATGTGGTAAGAGCAAATCTCTTTTCCTCTTAATGGAGTTCAAATTGTTCTTAAAATTCCCACAGAGCTCATGGGCTGATCACTGCAATAGCTAAATGCAGCGTTCTTAGACTCTAGTTTGTGTTGCTAATCAATTTAGGTTTGGTGGGGCTCCTCATGGATCATGTTGGAGGCAGCAGAAGTGCACTAGCGCAACTCCTCTGGGAGGAATCCTCCTTTCATCTTTCCATCTATGCTGGGAGATGCCAGGGGCAAGCTGTCCCTCACGTGTTGTGGGATCATGCTTACAGTTACACTAGCAGGTGAAACGAGAGACCTCTTAAGGAAACGCGCTGGGTGAAAAAACTGCTGTACCTTTCCTTCTCACGTGCTAGTGTATGGATACTGCCTCTTACCTAACTCCAGAAATTATCCTAACCATAGCTCAAGATCAAGCTGCCTTCAAATCCCATCCACCTGCACAGACGATGACAAAGTTGCAAGGATTTCAGGAAGTCTCATCTGCCCTGACACCAGCTGTGTAACTTCCTGGTAAAGTGGTCTTTTGGTTTTCAGCTCCTTCTTTCTGCCACTTTTTAACTGCTGCCAAATTTTGCAATGTTATTTTCAGGCAACCATCCATAGTAACCTCAGGTCCCTTTTACAGTAGTGAAAATTGACGCTATCCCTGTATGAATGTATTAGGATTTATTTCCTCAAACTTAAGAAATATGCATTATTTTCTACCATCAATACTGGATTCCATTATCATCTTATCATCCTTTTGCAGCTTCCATTTTAGCTATTCTGAAAGATCTAGAGACATAATTTGCAGACATTGTCACCTGTATATTAATCTTCTTGCCTGAACCATTCCCGGCCATTTCTGTTAAAATGGTAAGATCCCACAAGGGGCTCCAGCCAACTCACACTGATAATGTTACCATCTATTCCTAATCTCCATTTGCCTTTAAACATGCACTGACTTGTGTGAGACCTCTCACCTCATCACAGCTTTATTTCCTTATAGCTTTTGATGTGAAAACTTGTCAAAAGCTTTATGGATATTCAATTTCTTTTATCACTAGATCATTGATACACATTTAATGACCTCTCTGCTAGCTTCAGATTTGCGAGGCACAACCTCAACATTTTATTACGCTTTTCAGTGTCTTTTTAGCCTATGTTTGTTCCTTTTAGTTTCCTCCTAACCTCTTAATTTTTATGTCCTCTCTTTAAAGGTTGTAGCAGGTTGCTTCACGCCCACAAACATGCTGAATTTGAGTTCATTATGGAGATAGTTAGAAAGAAAGAAACAAGAGTTACACATTGAGCTAAATTTTGTTCACTGCTCAGGATTAAATCAGGAACTGTTACTCCACTTGTGGATTCATCTGATTGGGTCCAAACATTTATGGAACCAAACAATGTAAACATAGTGTGATAATAAATTACATAATTACTAAAATTATAATGATTGTTATATTCTGCATTAGCTAACAATGTAAGGTATATGTCATGTCATATATGATATGCCAAATGTTATGTAAATAATCATATGAAGTGAAACTATTCATGTTAAGACTAGTTATTAAGATGCATGTAAGTTCCAGACTATATCAGGAATATTTCAAATAGCGGAACCACATTACTAGGAATACTGAAGGAAATTATGTATAACCCCATCCACCAAATCACAAAAGAACCAATATAATGGATTTATGAGAATAAAAATAAAAGTAATAAACATACATCTTGGCTAAACAAGGGGACCACAGGTTTCTAAATTGCCTTGGAAGCTGACAAAACACCAAGGAGGAAAATAAATAAATAGTTTAGATGGCTATAAACAACAAGCAACTGAATTAACCCAAGAAAAGGAAGGGCTACTCTGAACACCAAAAGAACTCTCATTACATGGCAAAGGGATATATTCTGTATGAAAGATTAGTATCAACCTTCATCTGTGAATCTTAAAACATTTCAAGTAAAGCATGTATTACTTTATTCACAAACTATCATGCTGACTGTTTAATGGTCCTGCCCCTGTTACCCAGAAAGTTGACAACTAATCAAAAGATTTTCTGACTCTCAATTTGTAACATGACTTCAAGTTTGTAGTTTTTCTTGTACAGAAAGCAGGCTGGAAGGTTCTGAGATTCCCCTGAAGTGAAGAAGATATAGTAAGAAGCTAGGTAAAAAGGAAATTAGGCACCTGAGCTACTTCTGTCCTTGCAGGCCCAACTTGAGCCACATTTTGATAACCTTCATTTCATGAAAATGCAGGCCATTTTTAAGTGCTCTCCACTCAGGCATGTACATGCTTTAGTCACCCATAATCACCAGTCACCTTTTTCCACATTTAGCCTGAGAGAAACTTCTTATGGCTGGTGTGGGACACTTCACAGTAATTTAATCAAAAGAGAAATTAATCATACTCCAGTCTAATACTCAATTGCTTCCTTTCAATAACAGTGATGAGTACTTTGCTCTCATCTATAGGAATGTTTTAGAAATAGATCATTATTATCTAACCAGCTTTGGCAGTTTCTCATCCACTCTATCCCTGTAAAGACTAACCTTCAGTTACACTACTCCAAGGGAAGCATCGCACAAGTCACTTCTAGAAGTTCTGCTTCAAAGAGAGAATCCCTGTAGTGAGCCACTGTCAAGGTAGCAAAACAATGTTTGCCAGGTCTGTGACACTGCTTGTGAAAACTGCTTACAGTGATACATACTCGAAAATAGAGGGTAATGGCAACATGAAGGGAAATGACATACAAGAAAAGTCTATACAGAAATCGAGTGTAGAATGTATCCATGGTAGGCAGGGCAGGTAAATACCATTAGGACAATTCCAGTCAGTGGCATTATGCCATTTTTTTTCAGCTGCATTTCTACTTCAACAGACCCGTCCTCTTGCAGTGAAAGCATATGAGCTGTCTCTTCCCAAGCTCACATTCACTCCAGTAACCCTGCTTTCCTAGTCTTTTAGGCTTTATTAGTAATATATTCAGGACCTACTTTGCATCCTTGTTCCTCCAGAAGTTACACTGTTTTCAGTGAATGCACGTACATGTCCAAAGCAAGCTGTGGTGTTTTGAAAGCTGTTTTGCAACCAGTCCTTGCAACAAACCTAGCTTAGGAAATACATTTGACAAAGATAACTTCAGGAATGAAATTCGGAGCCTGATATATAACCCCTGCATCACTATCTAGAGAAGACTACTTTTCTGCACTGACTACAGAGGCCCCTGAGGATGTTAAGCATCATCTCAACTAGACATATAAATATTTCATGGTGCTCAGTATGTAAAAAGGACTGCAGGTAACAACAACAGAATTAAAAGGGAGTAATACAACATAAGCAAAAACTGACAGTGAACTTACTCTGAAAACTTTTTCCACCCTTGTAATACTCTTCCCAAAGATAGTTCCAAGTTGGTCTCCAATCCCAGCCAGCAAGAAGCCAAACAGTGGAATCCCGAAGATTGCATACAAGATGCAGAAAACCTTGCCTCCAACAGTGTTTGGAGAAACGTTCCCATACCCTGAGGAGAAAAACAATTGTCAGACTCTCAGAACTTTCATATGGCATTTTAGAAAAACTAATGTGTTTAGAGAAACTGCAGTTCCTGCAGGCATACCTTAGTTCCACATATAATTCCCATTTAGTCTTTTCATAGCATGATGTCATTTTCCAGGCGAGCTCCCCTTGTGATTTAGTTGTTCTTGTAGTCACAGTTATCCATATTTTATATACTTTGAGGTCTAATCTATAGTAGTTTGATTAATTAACATGGCTTGACCTATCCCGGCACAAAAATCCCTCCATGCTGGCCTGGTGCCTGCACGCTGCTGCTCCTCCTGGGCCGTGCCAATGGCTTCCTGATGGGAGTGTGACTCACCTGACAAGGCTCATTTTCAGTCATTACCTCAATTTCCTCAGCCATTCATCCCACTGACTAGTTACACTGCAGCCTCCAAACTGTACCAACACTATGTGAATCTTCCATTGAACTCTTTATTCAGTTCAATTTGACAATAAAGAGTCTAACATTTGTATTTCATGAGGGTTTTTTATAGCTTTTAACAAGGAAGTTTTAAAGCCTTCCCTCTGAAGATGCTATACAATTTATATTTAAAAATTATTATCAATGCTGCAAAAAAAAGCTGCGTACCTGCCTTCCTTCCATCCTCTGTTAAGGTAACCTGGGTGTGTTGAAAAGATGACAGAAGATGACAGATTCTGACCAAGACATAATTATCCAGCTGCCTATCCTGACTGAAAACACTCATTTTGGCCCAAGTACATTTGACCATGTTTGGTTTCAATTCCCAGCCTTGTAACTCCAGACAAAATATTGGGAACATCTGATACTGGTAGAAAGGCAACTCTCCACCAGTCCTATGCTGTAAACTACATGTAGTCACTACAGTTTGTTCAGGAACTTCTTCCCTCCTCTGCCCTATCCATGTGAATTTAATCTTAGCAATCTACATAGAGCATTATGACTCCAGTAGCCATGGTATTTCTGTTAAAATATTAAAGAGAAAAAATAAGAATTGTGGCAGTAATATTCACACTTCTTTATTTTAGGTCAGGTATCTTTACTGAAGAGTTACATTGATTTGTATTCTGACTATGCGTATTGAATATCAACCCACAGTCCTTTTCATGACTGCGTTCATGACTCCTGATTTCTCCTGAAAGTCAAAGAAAATCCAGTGTCCAGAGGCCTGAATTGAGGTTGACCACATAGTCTACCAAGTGTCTGCCTAAGGGGAGCCTTAACAGGGCTCTGGTGGATAAGCTAAAACCATTTTCATGCCCAGACACAATACATAGACTTTATGCAGCTTATAAAAATCTCACACATAGAGAATTTAAAGCAAATATGAGCAAAAAACCAAGCTCTTTTCAATAACTTACTTAAATAGCACATGCCAATGAATATGCCTCCATAAGCTATGCCTACATAGTGGCATTTATGTTAACGAATAATTTAAAAGCTTGTCACTTGTGCCTATTGAGTAAACAAATACTAAGGGAGGGTTTCCTTATATTTGATTCAGAAATGTTTTCTTTCTTGCCACCCACTGGTTTTATGCTAGTGTTAAAAATACATGGCAACATAGCTTAGAATATAGAGGAACACCAGGAAGAGTACAGTCTATACCATCACTCTTCCACCTTCACTTTGACAACAAAGCAAAAGCAGAGCCAAAGGTGCAGGCTCCAGTGACAGAGGTGATCACAACAGCAAGTGGTGTAACTTCCACAGGATTGTTTTTGTTGTATTACTTGCATAAACAACTTGCAGATTTCAGGCAGATCCTCAAACTTTAATGAAGGGTTATATGATTGCCGGATTATTTTTCTATACAGTGATGTCTACTGCGATGTGTGTACATCACAGTTGTAATATGGAGAAGCACCTTATCCAATATTTAAATCAGAAGAATACTCAAAGGCAATGCAAATAAAAAGCAGCAATTTGCCAGTGATTTCCAGATAATCAGATCTTTAGATCTCTAGCCATGACAGACTGAAATCAAGCTTAAAATTATAAACCCACTATATTATTATCAGCAGATAAATTTTATCAATGTTATCAGTTTATAATTTCTTTCCTTCAGACCACCTTCTGAAATCCCAGCTACTAGAAAAATCTTCAAGATACAAACTGGCTGTCAGAGGAGAGGACAAAAACTTTAGCACACCTAAGGTCAGCAGTCAGAGATCAAGAGACTAAATACATTGGACACAATGTATACGGAGGACAGATAAGGCCCTGAATAATGAACCTACCATAATTAGTGGTTCAAGAAAAGCAAATGGAGCAGTTCAGTATACCCTTAATGTGCCAATATTTCAAGGCCATGAATTCCAGAATGGAAAAAAAAATGTTTTTGTTTTTTCACACAACATACAACTTGTGGAATTACTTCCAATTATTATTCTGAAAGTGAGGAAGGATTTTATAAAGGATGCGATACTTATGTGAATACATTTCCAGTTACAACGAGTAGGGTATGAGAATAATTATGTCAAATTTCAGAGCATAAGCCAAAATTAATCAATGTACCTAGGAAGAAAGTTACTCTTACTGGTAAATTCATCTATAACGTTAAAATCCAAATTCCCAACAACCACAGAACAGTTATTTCATTGGGTACTGGTTCCTGGGGTTTTTTTAGTAAAAATTAAGACCACCTTTATCTACATCAAGAACAGGATTATATAGCCTTAGTTACATCAGTGTTACTTGCTTTCAGGTCAGCATTGCTATTTTACCCTAATTGTGTGAACAGCTTTACCTGGAGGCTGCATGCCCTTGACACATACCAGAGGCCTTCGGAGACTGGAAACACAGTTCAGCCACATTATTTCTTTATAATCTACCTTCCTCAAATTTATTTTGTTATCCAGGTCTCAGTGTGACTATGTGTTTTAAAAGATAAACAATAGAGATACCTATTGTTGTGATGACTGTTCCAGCAAAGAAAAAGGCACCTCCAAGGTCCCAATGACTGTGGTTGCTAGAGGAGTTTCCTATGGGATTGACTCCTGCATCCTCAGCATCAAGAGCATGCTGCAAAGAAAGAGAGAACAAATCAGCCTTACGCAGGCTTTACCATATCCTATGCAAGTTGGTGTAGGCTCCAAAGGGAAATTTCTAGGACCATGGGAACAGCTTAGATTTAAACTTTTTAATATCTGCTAAAGACATAGTAGCATTCTTTGTACACAAGAGTTGAATATATGACTAACTAAACAGCTGTTAAGGTTGAAGAAAGATACCTGCGCAGACAAATGACAGAAGATACAAGGAACTGAGAAGCCGAGGACCAACACCACAAAAAGATCCATATATACTGTTCTTGCAGCAATAACTGCCAAAGGAAGAAATCCCCAATGGGAGCAGCTGTCCTCCTCCAGAAACATAGATATAGAGAAAGGAAATGTTTAGGACAAAATCCTTTGAAAAGACTTCTGTACCAGTTGCTGGCACATTGAAGGTGGTGTGAAAGCAGAGATCATTTGTTTGTTTACCCATAAGAGAGTAAATCAGCATAACAGACAGGTTGCCTGTTTAAATAGGTCATGACACGCTGTCAGCTATCCCAGCATGTTACTTCTGCCAAGGAATGCTGCTTGCCTTCCCCTTGAGTGTGTGAATGTCAGCGAGCTAATTACAATACTTTAATCACATTTGAGTTTACACAGGTTAGCAAGTCTGTTAGGGCCAAGTGCTAACCACTGAAGTGAAGGAGCATCCTGTTGCCTTAGGTAGCTTTGAGTTTCTCAGACTCCTTTCTCATCCAGAACAAATTTCTTTTTTCTTTAAAGCTTGACTGACATCATTCAGCTATAAATATCCAACTATCCCAAAGCTATCTCTTAATACATAGTATTTTGCGTACAGCAATGGAGGACAGAAATGGAGCAGTAATAGGAGAGCAGTCCTGCAGTTAACAGCACTTAAACACACAACTTCAGGCCATGCAACAGGTAAAGGATGCCTTACCACAAGTCCACCCACACAGAAGTATCTTGTTAGATGAAGACGGACACAAAATCAAACAAGGACAGCATCACTGGCAAGAACTACCAGTTCACACAGACCAGGAAATTTTTACAACAGGTTCCCATCTGTGAAATTTCAGACAGGCTTTGCAGCATCACCTGAAGAGCCGCATCCCCAGGTTATCTTGGAGTAGGTCAAGAACCAATCACCAGAGTGCTAACTGCTCTGTTGGCAACCTTCCACATTTAAGACATTTTAAACTAGTAGTTTTAGGTACTTTTACAGTTGAAGTATCATCAAAAGTAACAGGTCATCAAATTACCTATAGCTGTTTCACACTTACTCATTTCCTGATCCCTCAAGACAAGATACATGCACAGCGCACAGTATTTTTTCAGAATGTTTTATTAATAATCTTCTTTAATGAATAATTATTAATCTATGGTAATCTATCTTCTGAAATGCCACCCATGCAGAGAAGGCAATAACTTGGACACCTCAAAGGGCTGAAATTGTCTTTCTTGCTGTTCAAATAATGGGAGTAAACAGGAGTATAGGAGTCAGGGAAATGACAAAAATTACTCAAGTCAATCCAAGTATTTAATATTATTTTAAAAATATATTTATTTCAGATCATAATTTTCGGTTCTGTTCCCTACTATTGCATAGATGTGTATTTTAGTCTCAATCACTTTGGTATCAGCACAGTCCCTCTGTAAACCAAAAGACAGAGTCTTCTGAACCTGCACGGAACTGAAGGCAAACTGCTCAACATATGTGGTGATACTGGGGCAACTGAAGCTCATATTCCTAAAGAGAGCGCAATCCAGACTCCATCTTTATCAGTTCCTTCTGTTGATGTTCAGGCAGCAGTATTTTATGGCTATGGGGCATGGGTGCACCTTGGGCTGCCTTGTTGTTACATATAGGACTCAAATTCCAAAGAAAGGTATAGTGAACACTACCTAGCTTCACTGGGGTCAAGACTTTCCCATACGACGTAAAATGGAAATATTTTATCTCTTCTCTATGGATAAAATAAATTATATTCTCCTTAAACCAAACAGAAACTACTTGGGTTTCCCCATCTCAGCTCCTGCCCCAGCAACACCACACAAGTGCCAGGCTCCGTTCTCCCTATAGCCCTGCCCAGCCACAGGACCCACTGAGCTGAGGCCTGAGGTGTGGGCTAATGTCCCAGCCCAGTCTCAGTCTGTCTCCACCCCTAGGAAGGTGCCTGATAATGGGGCTGGGGGCTACTCCTGGCTGCCCCCAGCCAGTTACGCTCTTTGGCTGGCAGTGGTGAGGTCCACAGCTGCCAGCTCCCTATCCTCTGGGGTGCATGTTGTCCCCACCGTGCCCAGATACTCACATATCTGATCCTCCTGACAGGTCCTGCACTTGGATCACAACAACCCAATGCAATGCTACAGGCTTGGGGAGGAGTGCCTGAAAAGCTGCCTGGCAGAAAAGGACCTGGGGCTGCTGGTCTACAGCCAGCAGAACATGAGCCAGCGGCGTGCCCAGGGGGCCAAGAAGGCCAACAGTATCCTGGCTGCTGTCAGAAATAGTGTGACCAGGAGAACTAGGGCAGTGATCATCCCCCTGTACTCAGCACTGGTGAGGCTCTATCTCAAATACCGGGTTTAGTTTTGGGCCCTTCACTACAAGAAAGACATTAAGGTGTGTCATGATTTATCCTCTGCTGGCAGCTAAACAGCATACAGCCACTCATCCACTGCTGCCCCTCTCCCCATTCCTGTGAGATGGGAAGGCAAACTGGGAGGGGAAAAAAAAAGGGGAGATGCCAGGCACTGAGATAAGGCTAGTTTAATAAAACAACACCAAGAAGAAAATAACAGTACTACCAATAATACTAATGAAACAATAGACAAAGTGTGTAATAGAAACCAGAAATGTTGTACCTGTGCCCAAGATGCCAACTTTCCTTGCTCTGGCCATAACAGAGCTACACACCAAAGCATGCTGGAAATATGCACCCCCATCCTGGCCCAGCCCTCCACTTCTCTCAGGATATGACTCAGAATGGTACGGACTATCCCATTGCCTGGCTCAGTTGTTTATCCCAGCTATGGCCCCTCCCAGCTGCAGTCCTTTCCCAGCTGATTGGGCAAGCAGTTGTGTGTGATGATTAACCCAAACCGAAGGCAGGACAAGGTGCTTGGTGTGTCCAAAGAAGGGTAATGAAGCTGGTGAAGGGTCTAGAGCACAAGTCTTGTGAGGAGTGGCTGAGGGAACTGGGGTTGTTTAGCCTGGAGAAAATGGGGCTCAGGGGAGACCTCATCACTCCCTACAACTATCTGAAAGGAGGTTGCAGTGAGGATGGGGTTGGTTTCCCAAGTAACAAGCAATAGGACAAGAAGAAATGGCCTCGAGTTGCACCAGGGGAGGTTTAGATTAGACCTTAGGAAAAATTTCTTCACAAAAAGTGTTGTCAAGCTCTGGAACGGGCTGCCCAGGGAAGTGGTGGAGTCATCATCCCTAGAGGTATTTAAAAGATGTGTAGATGTGCTGCTGAGGCACATGGTTTTGTGGTGGACTTTGCAGTGCTGGGTTAATGGTTGAACTCAATGATCACGAAGTTCTTTTCAAACCTAAATTATTCTGTGATTCTGTGATTGGAACAGGCTGCCCAGATAAACGGTGGAGTCACTATCCCTGGNCTCGAATTGCACCAGGGGAGGTTTAGATTAGACCTTAGGAAAAATTTCTTCACAAAAAGTGTTGTCAAGCTCTGGAACGGGCTGCCCAGGGAAGTGGTGGAGTCATCATCCCTAGAGGTATTTAAAAGATGTGTAGATGTGCTGCTGAGGCACATGGTTTTGTGGTGGACTTTGCAGTGCTGGGTTAATGGTTGAACTCAATGATCACGAAGTTCTTTTCAAACCTAAATTATTCTGTGATTCTGTGATTGGAACAGGCTGCCCAGATAAACGGTGGAGTCACTATCCCTGGAGATATTTAAAAGATGGGTAGATATTGTGCTGAGGGGTTTAGTGGTGTCACTTGAGTGGCTAATGGTTGAGTTTGATGATCTTAAAGATATCTTCCAACTAAAAGGATTCCATGATTCCATGACTCCTTGGTGCATGAATGCATACCAGCCTTCACTAATGTATTAGGTACCTTGATTGCTAATTAAGATAATTATTTCAAGAAAAAGTCTAGTGTCATGCCCATAGGAAACAAGATAGCTGAGAACTAATGAGGAGACATGAACCCCAAACAGATTGCTTCTGGTTTCTCTGGGAAGAAAGGTTTTTATCTGGTTCACTTGTTCGTGATTCTTTAATTTCTTCAGTAAGATCCCAAGCATGAAGAAGAAAAATCTTTTACTGGTATAATACCTTTCTTGAGTGCTGAGCTACTCAAAGGATGTACCCTATGTGAAGCAAGGATAGGGATTTGATAAGAGAAGAAAATTCCTGTAATCTTTTTTCTAGTTCCATTAATTCCTCTCCACAGATCATGCTAATCCAATAATGATTATCTCCCTCCACAATTCTGTTGCAAGCAGATTCCTATCAAGCATACAAAAGGTTGTTTAAGTCGTTGCCGACACTCTGATATTTCTCTATTATGATTGTTAGGATGCTTCTCATGATCAAGCAGCTTTTAAAGACTAATTCCTTAATAATTTTTCTTTATACTCCCTATCTTTCTACTTATTTCTTACCACCCCTCAGACAGTGATTAAGAGATCCTCATTATAAATTCCCTTTTATTCATTTTTCCACAACAGCATTTTTGAAGGAGCAAGGCCAGCAATTTTTGTTCAGGTATAATCAAAAGTAATAAGTTTGAAATCCCATCACATAAAGATTTTTAGGTGACATTCAGCCAGGTAGGGATCTGCCTACACTTACAGTGATTTGATTGTCATGCATACACTGTGCCTGAGGGCAGACCTATAGCATTCAACAAAGGACATGTACAGTCCAAAGAGCTTAGCTCCCTGAGGGCTTCTTAGCTAAGTTCTGGAATTCTGGAAGCAACATAGCTACAGCACAGCTGCAAGAATTCTGCAGCACCCAAGGCTCAGTCTGTCTCCGATACAACTGGAGTATCTCTATACTGGAGTTACAAACTGGGGTGTCTGCACCAACTTAGAACCCCAGAGATATGAATTCTTTTTTCATATCCTTGTAAGGGGAATATGATAAATAAAGATCAGGGGCAGAAAGAAAGTTGGGACATATAGAAGACAACCTCTAGAGGCACAGGCAGAAGATTCGATGGTCAGATATTTACCATTGTTTTTCTTCACAGTTCAAATATTTTTTTCCTGTCTTCAGAAACAGGCAAGTCTTCCCCATAGTTAATTCAAAATACAGGTTTTTTTCTACTCCGTATAGAGCTTTTTTCTAGCACATGAAAGCCACCCAAGTTGTCTTCATTTTACAAGGCAACACCCTGAAAAGACAAGCTGGCTTATGACACTAGTGAAGCAGTCAAGTAGCTGAAAACAGAAACTTCTTTTCAGGATATTCCCTTTCTTGCTTGCCTTCAGGGCAAAAGTAGTTCAGAACTCTAATCAAAAGTGCCTATCCAAAACCTGAACTCTTATAACATAATTAGCCAGTAAAGTCTGACTAGCTTATTTCCAGCTCTGCTTCCTTTTCAGCTTACGGGATAACTCATTTAATGAGTTGCTGTAGTCATTAGTGGACACTGATAATATGACTTATTTCCCAGGTGGCTGATTTTTTTTTCTTTTATACTATAATCACTCCTAAATTAAACCCTAAAGGAAAGGGAAGGAGGAAGCAGCCCACCAATAACCTAAGTAACTTTTACAGTCATAAGCCTCTCTATCTTACATCATTGTGCAGGGCTGATTAGGAAAGCACAGCTCATTACAAAAGTTTTGACTCGTACATAGTGCTGCACAGGCTACACAGAAACAGAATATGAATATTCTTAGCAGGTCCATAGGAACTACTTTGCCGAAACACACTGACGGTCTTCCCGCCTGCCTCTTCTAATGATAGATAACATTTCATCTTTTTGAGAGGCATAACTACCCCATTATACACTGTGTTATTACAAAGATGACTCCTTTTTGACCCTAGCTACTGGAGAGCTTATGCTATGTCACATAAAAACAAACAATAATTTTGTAGTATGTTAGTAGGTGTAACTCTAAATGTTACTTTTCTTTTCAACTGCATGTCCAGTCACTTGAGTCCTGCTGCCTTCTGCTATTTTTTCTAGTGGGTACAATCCAGCTAAATGTAATTGAAGCACCTGATGTTTCATTGTCTTTTAGCATATTCTAGATTTCCCTTCTCTCTAATTCTGAAAACTCGGAAGTGTTGAGAAAGAACACACAATTTTGTCACTTTCTTTTTCTGGTATTCACCATTGTGCTAAGGTTTAGATCCCATAAGGTATCAAGTAAAGAACTTGCTTTACTGCAACAAATGGCTTCAGAAGCAGAAATGGGCTTTAAAAATGTAGAGTTAAGAACTTCCACTTCAGGTGACTTTAGACAATGTAGACAGTACTGTAAAGTACTTGCTATTGTTAATTAAAAATTATCTGTCATTGTATTAGTGTTAGACCTGAACCAAAACCCAAGAGATAAATACAAATTTAAGACACTTTGAATCTTCCTAGGGATTTGCACTGCTTTCATCACTATATTACTTCTGAAGTCTATGAATGAACTTTACAGTCTGGACTCAGCAATTCTCAATCTGTGCCACCAGTACTAATGTTTGCAATGGGGTATTGGAGATCAAGTTGGAAAGGATGTTTCATCTACCCTAAATTTTAACAGCTTCCTCATACAGTGCCATACATCTTCCTTACATGTTTTCCTTTAAAAGATTGTAATTTAGGCAAAGGGATACATTTTTCCATCATTAGCCTCATAAAGACCTTGACTGTCACTGTTTGGGGTCAGGGCACCTCCAAACCTGCAACAGAACGCTCTCTCCCCCCTCCTCACCCAAAAGGGAAGAAAGAAAATAAAGGAGAGAGACTTAACTATTAGGAAAGGAAACTAGAACAGCTTTACTGAAAAATGAAAGTAATAACAATAATAATGAAAAAAAAAGTAAATATATACAAATATGTACAAAACCAGTATTGAACTCAACCCCCCTGATGGTAAATATGTCACCGTCACCAATGACATTGTGGAGCAGTCCCAGGCAGGGCCCAGCAGCAGACGGGAACCAGGAGCTGGAATCAGGGATGCAGCTGAGATTGGTGCCGCCGGCCGCAGGGCACAGGCCAGAACCTGAGGCCCAGCCAAGGCCAAAGTCAGAGGCCGAGACCAGGACCAGAGGCTTCAGGCTAAAGCTGAAGCTGCCAAGGCCAAACTGAGCAAGGAAGAGTCACGGACCTGAGAGCAGCTTGATCCAAGAGAGGCAGAAGAAGGGCAGAAAAGGCAAAAAAGGAGCAAAAAGGGCCAAGACTCTCGTGATCCCTCAGCTTTATACCGAATATGATGTATATGGGATGGAATACCTCATTGGCCAATTCAGGGTCACCTGTCCTGTTCACTCCTCCCTGCAGGTGCATCCCTTACTTTCTGAACCCCCCAATGCGGTACACAAGATCTAGCAGTGACCTTGGTTTGCATACCAATCCTTGCTACTACCTATAAACATGGAGAGTTATCACTGCTAGAAGCAGACACTATGTAAAACATGCTGCTAACTTTCAGACAGTGAAGTCAGTAAGAAGAGACTTAGCTGAAAAGTAAAAATCACTGAACAGAATTGTTCTGTTCTAACCCAAACCAGGACAATGACAATCTTTTCATCTTTTCCCTTAAAGATTGTTCCAGAGCCACTCCCATAGTAGAAGGATACAAGACAGTTCTAAGGTTTCTTTTTTTTTGTATTTTTTCGATATTCCTCAAATCACAGAGGTGAATCAGTACAGTCATTCTGAAGAGCATGATCTGTGTTCATCTAAAAGGCTTTCAGGTAGTGAAATGATACTAATTTTAAATGGCTCCCTTAGTGGAAGTCAGGTGCTGGCTACACACAGCACAGCAGTCGGGACCCATGGAGGTTGCCACATCAGTCTGAAATCACAGTTGTAAAGGCAGATGCAGCACTTGGTACAATGTAGAAATGCATTGTGCCAGCCAGGGAGATGTCATCTTTGAGGTCATCAACATAAAGGCATGAAAGCACAATGTTAACCCCCTGACATTATCTTCAAACAGTGCTTCAGTGGTCTTCTGTGCAAGTCACCTACAATCAGTCTTCTGTATCAACATACCCAACTACATCCCCAGAGCCAGTTTCACCCCTCGACATACAGAAGCATCCAAAGAAACTTGCTCTTTATTGACAAATCTGTTTCAGTATTTCACATCACTTGGCCTTAAGACATCCACATGCTAAGCTGCTATGTCCATTTAATTTACCTTTGTAAAATGATTTCCAGCTTCCCAGCGTAATGCCTGAGGCCATAATGAAATCTCAGGAGATTATAAGGTTTGTTCAGAATATCTGCCTTCTAATGACACAGTATGCCTGTTTTTTATTTTAGTGTCATGACTTCTGTGGTGAAAGAAGGAAAAATATTGTGTGAAATGAAAATTAAAACTAGTAAATTGCTTAGGCTAGAGAATAAGGGATATTCAGAACTCTTTGTACTGCAATCAATATGCAGGAGCCTACCACTCTGTTGAGGTGCTTTGCTTGCTGCACCTATTATGTGTTCTGCTTTCTGCTAAAAAGAAGGCATTTTGCATATATTTCCCACCTACCATTTTCCGTTTGCTCTCCTGGTTGCTGTGTTTAGTTTTGGAGGCAGAATTAGGAACTTAATATAATTTGAAAATTTACAGAGATGATGGGCAAATACATTGCAAATCCATCACCTCTCACAATTTTTTTCCCCAGATACTAAGTTCTGAATTACTTTACACATATTTTCATTATTCTAGTGAATACATTTAACCTCTATTTACAACATTTTGGAGACATAGTTTCTGTTTCCCCAACTTAAAAATGACTGGGAAAGAGCCTGTTCTTCACACTGCCCACTGCAAGGGCTATGTGAACAATTTTCACAATATCATAGTATACCAGGTTAAAAGTGACCTCAGGGACCATCTAGTACAAGCCTTTAAGGTAAAGAAATACTGTTTGAATGAGCTGGCCCAGCGCCTTGTCAAGCTGAGCCTTAGAACTGCCTAAAGTTGAGGAATCCATCACTTCCCTTGAAAGACTACTCCAATGCCTAATAGGGAGTCCAAGAGTTCCCCACTGACTCAAATGATCAATGAAACACCAAGCTGTTTATCCTGACTTCCAAGAAGTACTGTTTTCTTCACGTGGCCTACCTGAATCAGTGTCTCCAGCTCTAGATGGGTTACACAAACGTGCTTCCGGAGAAATTCAGCCTTTTCTAGTGCGATTGTGTTCTTCTGCTTGCTTTCAAAGGGCTGCTCCAGGGCACGGAAAACGAGTCCTCCCGTTACCAGGTAAACTACCACCACAAAAAAGATGGCAACCACTGTTTTCCATTTCATCACTGTCTCCTTGCCTTGAGAAGGGGTTTCCATGGTAGCAACAATAGTGGCTCGGGAGGAAATGGACATTCTTGGAGTTGGGTAATGCCCGTTTGTTTTAGGCTCAGGTTCACAAGCTGGCACTGGTGAGGGAACAGCCACTGAAACACAAAGTAAAAAAAAAATCTTAGTCAAAATCAAATTGCTAAGAGCATGACCTTGATCTTCAGATACAACTTTCCTAAATACCGTTTTCAAGATTTTCACATAAACCATCTTATTCACATAGGTGAGATTCTTCTCATCTGGATAGCTTCATCTGTGTTTCGTCCATGCATACACAAGCTTCACCCATTACCTCTAGAACAGGACAGGCCAGTTGTATAAAGAAAAATTTCAGGAGGCAGAAACCCATTAGTCCAATAAGAACATTTTTAACTGGATTAAATCGAATAATTTTTTAATTTTTTTTAATTTAACATACCCTTCTCTGAGGTACTGCTGTGTCCTGAGTTCAGATTGGACAGGGTTCGCAACCAGGTGAGGTGCTATTCTACACCATACTGACGTCACACCCAGTACATAAAGGCAGGGGCTGGAAACCTGGTGCACGGTGGTAGCTCTGGTGGTCGGTGCAGGTCGGTCTGGTCACGATGCGGTCTGTCAGCCCTTGTTCCTTTGTGTCTGTTTGTCACTGTTTCTCATTCACACCGTGGTAGTTTTCATTACCGATTCCACTGTACTGTTGTATTAAAGCCTCCTTATCTCACCCTGTGGGGTTTGGGCTCCTGCTGCTGTTTCTCTTGCCGGGGATGGGGTGGGGGGGTGGGCGCAGTACCCATTCATACACCTGGCAGCCGGATTTAAGTTTAATACATGAGTTGATCAAAAATGAAGCCAGACATTTAATCTCCCATTTTTCTGGGTCCAAACAAGGAACAAAGTACTTTCAGCTCAAGTAAAAAGGTTCTTTGATGTGCATCTGAAGGTATGCACCTGGAGCACCAAGGCTTTGAAATGTCTGTGAGGTGCTATCCCAGACACTTCCCTGAACCAGCCACTAAAAGTAGGTGTATCTACCTTAAATGGATTGTAAAGAACTGGGGGGTGAAGGGACTCCAGAAGCCATAATTGGTTTAGCATCCTTACAGGAACCTCATTTATTTTGCTTTCACTGGATGGAGTATTCTAGTTGTTTGCATTCCCCTCCACCCCATCTTCTGAAATTGCCACACACTGAAGATAACATCAAGAGCATCAAAAAGCTTCCTGATTAAACAGTGTGGAAAGGCAGGCAAATGAGCAGCCCACCAGTGGATAACATATGATCTTGCACTCCAAGACTCTGGCTTATCTCCAAACAGAAGTTCCTGGGGGGATATGGGTATCTAGCATTTGCTTCCAATCTCAAAACCTTCCCCTACTGCCTGCTTTGGTTAAGATACCAGGGCTGTGCCTGCAAGTCAGAGCAAGGGTAAGATGTATGTTAGAGGAAGAGCTGAGCAATCAGTGTATTAAGCTATCAGCTATATGAACTCATGAATATGTCGCAAACAGAAAATGCGCACAGGTTTACGGATAAAGGGAAATTGTATGCTCAACAGGAAGCAGGTGATTGCTATATGCATGACAGAAGTAATGAAACATGAAATTTTATGTCCATGTGTAACCAAAAAATTAGTAAGCCATTACAATTTTGTGTTACAAGGACATAGCTAGTAATTTCACCACCTGCTTTGCTTGCTATTTCAGCCCCCTCCCCATCTCCATTCTTCATCTCTGTTGTGTTTTTTTAACAGGTTTTGTAGATAACATCCATTTAATCAAAACAATGAATGTTGGATTTTTTACACACTAGGCACTCCAAAATCTGATGCTATTTTAGAAAGTCTAGCCTTTAGAGTAAAAATCCCAGTAGACAATGATTGTGTCTGCCTTTGTGTTTGTACAGCATCTTTGCATGATGTCGGCTAATTAACAGGTGACATTTCAGCTCTGATCAAGAAATGAGAGTCAAAATCCTGCCTCCAGGCTACAATTACATATGGGGCAGAACACCAGTATCCCTGTGGCTGTTGTTCTAGGTTGAGACATAATAATAAGCACCGTTGCCTGGGGACCACAGGAGCTGTACAACCATGGACCAAGAAATCTGACATGTTTTACACCAGTTTGGCCCTGGTCCCTCTGCACATCCCTAAGGTGCTCAACCACACAACTTGAGCAGCAAAAGTCTTCGCGAGCCTGCCAGACACAGGGAATTTCACCCTTCTGTTTGTACAGCATTTTTCAGCAAACTGCACATTGAAGTGCCACTGAATAGCATTACTATTACATTTAATGTTCATGAAACTAAAGCTTGACATATTGCTTGTTTGGAAAATGCACAGAGTGCCTCTGAGCATTCCGTTTTTCACTGCAGCAGTACCCCACTGCTGAAATCTAACATCGTTTTCCCTGTGGTGGATTCTCTAATGCAGTATTAGCACTGCTGACTTCAGCAACATCTCAGCAATCTGCTGCAAATGCAGTCATTGGTAGCAAGGCATTCAGTGAAGTATGGAAAGAGAGACAGGTAAAGGCAGAAAGGGCAACATATATTAAACCAAAAAGATTGAATGTGCTGTTAGAAAGAAAGTAGCACTGATTGCTCCCAATTGTTCCTTTCCCAGAACAAGGTGGGGAGAAGGGAGGAGTATATTAGGTTACAAAACTGCATAAGGAATAAAGTCACTGTTTGCTTCCTAGGATAATGTCAGTGAAATAGAGTAAAAGTTCATATATTGAGTTCTCTCTGTTGGTGGGGAGAAAAATGTCAGTAATATGTACCAAAGGGAATTATGTCTATCCATTGCTTTGCCATCCCTGGCAGCAGCTTTGGGGAAAATGTCGTATAAAAAGGCTTCTCCAATTTTTGTATCATTTGTCATATATTCCCAGCAAGTGCTTGAAATTACGATTCTCGGTAAGTTTCAAAAAAATCTACATAATTCAGCTTCATCAGTTATAATTGAAACATACTAATTAATAGCTCTTGGAATATCACAACTGCTTAATTGATTTGGAACTCAGTTGTTACAAGAAAACAAAAAAAAAAATACTACTGTTTTATAATGTGGCTTTCATTCTTCTTCATTAGAAAACTATAATTTAGGCAGAAATAAAAAATCTTAAACAGCCTGAAATGAAGCATGGTAGAACTAAACAAATCAGCGTGGTCTGAGTTAAGGTCTCTCTTTCTGTAGAAAGAGCTTTCCAATGATGAGAGTCTATCAACTCACCACAGCCACTCATTCCTCATTCCCTCTCTTGCACTATGTGGGTTGGGGAAGAGGAAGAGGGAGCAGGAATGAAGGAGTGAAGTTAGGCCTAGGAAACAAAAGGAGGGGGAAGGTATTTTAACTTTTGTTTCTCACCGTCCAAATCTATTTTAATTAGCAATAAATTAAATTAATTTCCCCAAGCCAAGTCTGGTTTGCCTGTGATGGCAATTACTAAGTGACCTCCCTGTCTACCTTGACTTGCAAAGTTTTCCATCTTATTTTCTCCCTCTGTTGTGTTGAGGAGAAGTAAAAGAACAGCTGGGTGGGCATTTGGCAGCCAGCCAAGGTTAACTTGCCACAGACAGTTTGTACAGGGGCAATAAAGATGAGGACACAACTCAGACTGTATTATTCAACACTGGTTTTCCTTTGAGTCTCACCAATCATGGAGTAAATATGGAGTTTGGTGAAAAAGTAATTAGTCCATTGCAATCGTGTCCTAAGAATTTATAGATGTACAATGTATAGATTAGGACTTAAACTACAGTGATGAACATGAGTTAGCTACAGAGAAAGCAAGCAGACTTCCAACAATAATGCCTTTTTGTCACTCTCTACTGAAGTTGGGTCAATATAGAACACAAACATGCATTTGTCTTGTTGAGTGGATTTGATTTTTTGACTTGTTCATTCTCATTTTTCCTTCCCATACATAAGCATTTTATTTCACTCATTTTCTATACACAGTTAAGAAAAGAGATGGTAGCAGCATACATTTTCACATAAAGCTAAATGTCAGATTCACTAAATATTTCATGCCGGTAGGAAGTGCCAATGAAGGAAAAATAGCAATACAACGTGATAGCTCTGAATAACAATTTTAAAAAATATAAGAAAATCACAATTTACTTGCAGATGTCAAATGGCTAGAAATTGGGTGGGTTACTTATTAGTCTAGTTCTGATTAGTTTAACAAGTGTGTAAAAGATTTAAAAGTCTATGCAATTACCATTCCCCAGAGCTATGACATGTCCCTTTTCTTTGCTTTCAGCCAATTTTGTGAAGCTGTTGAAAGACTCTCTGGTGTTCTATCATTTCATGTTAGCAATTCTGAATGTAGTCTCCCTAAAGAGATAGAAAAGACGTATGTACAAGCTAATTTAATTTTAGTCTAGAAAGTATAGCGAAAAATAGAGGAGAGTCTGAATACCACTTTTATACTTAATGTGTATCTGAAAGGTGCTGCCATTTCTAATTGTAAATTCTTTAAAGCACAGAAGAATGGCAGTTTGCACCCCACAAAGAACTTTCAAAGCAGAGAAAGGAAAAACTCACAATGGCTGCTTAGGAAAATAAGAAGTCTGCGAGACTAAAATCTCAGTGCTCTTAACCATATAAAAACCAGAAAATCTCACTATGCCAACAAAATTAATCCTAAATCTGGTTTTGTGTATGTCCTTTTTGATAGTTACATACTTTAATTATTTATTTCATGGGGCATGAACTCTTCAGAACAGAGGCCCTAACATCAGCAGTGTTTAGCACAGGAGCGTCACTGCCTTGGGCATAGTGCAAACAGCAATAATTAACATATTATCACTGTCTTTCAAATCATTCTGGAAAAAATCTGATGCAGGACAACAATATTTTTCCTTAATCTTTCATGTGAGGACTTCAGAAGTATTTTTAGGCTCCTTCTTGCGGACCGATCCAACTTTAGGATTTGCACAGAAACCAGGTTCAAGGCAAGAGAAGCTGGATAGCTTTTCTAGTGCTGAGCTTCTGTTTCTAGGCCTAGCCACTAAGCAGGACGTACTTAGTTCAGAACAATGCTGTGCCTGGTAGATTCAAGTTCACAGTTTCCTTGGGCCAGCCTAACTCAGACAGCAGCTTTCAAGTCTCACTAAATGCAACTGTATAGGTGTAGCCTGGACAAAAAAAAAACCTGTTTAACCAAGATCACACAACAAACAACAAGGGAGTAGAAATCCACATTCCTGCTCAGACCTGTGTACTTTAAAGCCCATCCAAAAAGAGCCACTCCTAGTTTGGACATCTGTACCTTATTTCTTTAACTTCATGTTAATTTTTGGCTTCTGAATAAGCTTTCGTATGACTGCATATAGTTAGCTAGCAGTGAAGATGAAGATATGATTTTCTTTCTTCAGGCTAATTAGAAAAGGGAAGTAAACTCTGAATGGCAGAGAAAAGGCTGCCCTATTCAATATCTTTCTCTGCTTCACTTACCAACAAAATGTTGAATGGTGACTAAATCCTGACATGATTCATTGTAACTGACTGTTGAGAGTACAGGAACATAGGAGAGAAAGAGTTAGGAAACTATATAGGAGGCAAACACTGGATCTATTTAAAAAATACTAGAAATATCAGTCAATTCCTTCAATCAGTTTTGACTGATTTCTTATCTTGCTTTGAACTACAGTGAATCAAACTCCATCACATATTTAAATATCATTTGCCCATGGCACAAAATGATTATCAGCACAGTCATCTTTTCAACATGTCACTTCCATTTTCATTGCAACTTTGCACAGTATTATCTTAATATAAATGAAAATGCTCTTCGGACTAAGTAAAAGTATGAACTGTAGTCTCACGAATGAAAATAAGACACTAAGTGAAGACAGTGACAAATTCTCTCCTGGACCCCTTAAGAATAGGGCAAGAAATAACTGAACAATCTGGAGCAAAGAAGTAGGGGATTATGTATCAGAAAAAAGTCTAGCTGCAAGGATAGCTAAGCATGGGAACAGCCATTGAAATCTCCTTCATTGGAAGTATCTAAGAACAGGATATAAAATATCTCCCAGAAATCATTTAGGTCAGTGTTTTCAATCTGTGCCCTGCATACCCCTATAGACCCAAGAAGAAAACTGAAGGGTTACAAAGATAAACAACCTAATGTTGTAGGCTTGTATTCATCATCCAGGACCTGTAAACAAACTGGTGAATGTTAAGGGTATATAAAAAAAAAAAATTCTAAATCATTCATCTTGATATTCTAGTCCTGACTCAAAGTGAGAAAACGCTCTTGCAATCCTTGCCCTCTCATTTTGTGTAAGATAGCCAAACACATGTCAACATTCCTCTTTGCATCAGTTCTGCCAAGTCTGTAATAATCTTTCATGATTATCTAAATATATCAAAGCATTTCACAAATAATAGATAAACCCCTGTGACACTGGGGGAAAACAATACTGTATGTGTTCACAGTTTGCCTCCTGTAAACACTGCCACAGTGATATTAGCAAATTAATTCAATTCAAGAGTAATTTCAAGAGTTTGAGATTAAAACAATGTGTTTGTCATATGTGCATTAAGCAGGTACAAAGATTTGACACCAGTGTATTAGCAAATCTTCAAGTTCTTTAGGGGACGTGTTCTTTTCCACTATACATGACAAAATGCTGATATGTCCGTTACAAGATTAATAGACATCCATAAATCAGACTGTTTTCTTTGGTTGGTTATAAAGGAAAAATATGATAGCCATGTGTAAGCTGCTCTTGCTGATTATTTACAAGAACATCCAGATTCTGACGCACCCTCTCTACTGTCAAAGCTGCAGTCAGAGCCTGCCCACGAACCTGAAGTGGACTGCCTAACAGTCACAACTCTCTTACAAACACAGCCTTAGAGCTCCTGCCTACTGAGACTATGCAAATGGCAGGGAAACTGCAGGAAGCCCACAGATGGCTCGTGCAGGTATCAGGCAGGACTTACCCACTGACATTAAAAAATCTCTGCAAAAGTCACCGTGGTGGGATGCTGGGGTACCTTCCCCTCCCTCCTCCCTCTCCTAGGCACTAATCTTTTCTACGGCATACATGACAGCTCACTAGTCAAAAGAATGGATGCACTAAGGCAGGACGTGAACTCCAGGAATAGCTGAAGGCATCTTGGTTTTTTTCTTTCTGCTTTGGCTTCAGGACAGCAGTCCTTGGGGGCTTCCTAGCTAACGCTTATTGGCATTAACATGAAGATGTACTGCTGCTGACACCATTTGTAGCACTACTTACAGAGCTGCCAAGTCCAGACGAATACTTGAGGGAGATTTGTCTTGTGCTGGAGTGAGATTGCACACTGCTGGAGGGCAGTCGAATTTTGTTTCCCTTGCTTTGCTTTCTCTCTCTCCTGACCTCTCTTCCACTCTACCCTCCTCCAAATCCATCCATCTGCTCTTGTCCCTCATTTCTTTCCAACCGTGCTGGCAGCACGGGACGCAGCATACCCGTAACTCCCAGCTCAGTTCCTTTTCTCGGCACTCAGCTCCCCTTGCCATTGCCTCTGACACTTGAGCCCAGAGCAAGGAGCCAAGCACATGTTCACATGTAACAGGACTCATTAATGAGCTTCAGGTATTGGAAAATGGAAAGTAGAGTAGAAGAACATTACAGTGAGGAGCAGGAGGAGTTGAGAGAAGATTAGAAGTGATTGACAGGGGCAAGTCCCAAATAAGGAGCCCTCCTGCTCCAACTGTTTGTTCCAATACACTCACTGGCAGCAGGTTTATGAAGCTATTTATAGAGAAACTGAATCCAGAGAAACCCAAGAAAAAAATCTCACCTTTCCTTTACTGAAGTAAGACTAAAACAAACATATCACTGCTGAAACCTGTTTCTCTAGCATTTGATGAGTATTCCTTGCTCTTGCTAATATTGGGCATTCTAGTTCATGCAGGTCTCCACTCTGCCAAGAATGGAATAGGAAGCAAGTGCTTTTGGCACAAGATCCAGGAGTATAGAGATGACTTTGTGAAAAAGAGTTCCTATCAGAAGAGATGAACATACCATTGGTTCTGCTTTCTGGTCAGTATGTTGCAAGCCTTGAGTGCCAGCACCAAGGAATAAATAGCTGCTCTCTGGTTCAACAGACAGGTTGAAGCAGTGATGATGCAGCTTATCCATAATCTTCTTTTTAAAGACTAATAAAAAAAGTCTCCATTGCACCATGACATACTGTTGGATCAAACGAGCTGATTTCTTTTCCTCACCAGAAGTGTCCCAGAATTCCAGTAACATTTAGAAAAAGTCTGAATCTCACACCACAGGAGTTCAAGGTGTTCTGCTTCAAAGTGTTCATAGGATGATCTAAGGCCAGAGTTTTAATTAGTGTCCTTCTGCTAGAGCAGCTAGACTGGGATTGTCTAAATATCATATCTCAAGGATTCACAAAATAAATTCAGCCAACGATCTCATGGCCAGTCAAACCAGTAAAGGAAACCTACATCTTGCAATGTAGTGTAAGAAGGTCTGTGTACAAAAGGAAGAACATTCTTATTGACAGAAACCAAATGCTAAGACAAGCAACTGGAGGAGACAAACAACAAAGCAAAGATCCATGCTGGCCTTCCTAGCAGGAAGCTATCTAATCTGCATTTGAAATGTGACTGAAGCTGTCTGGCTGCCAGGGGTACAGTCTAACAGTGGAGAGAAGGAGTCTCGTGATCACCTTAGTCATGCAAAGGGGTCTTCAGCAGCACCACTGTCTGTAGTATAGACTGGAAGCGTGAGACACTGATACATCTCCCAGCTGCAGCAGTACAGTATCTCCTGCAGACTCTCTTAGGTTAATATGAGTAAAGCTAGAAAAACACATGCAATACAATCTCTAACCCCAGAATAAAAATAGTATCAGTACTAATTGTTCCCCTTCAAAGATTTCTTGGATCATCCTTGCAGATGTATCTGCACATCACTCACCTTACCTAAAGAGCTCATACTGATGCTCCTCTGTGAAAACAATATTTAAGAATTTCTCCATCAGCCTAGCGGTGCCTTCCCCAAACTGGCTAATGATTGGAATCTACAGAAAAATACTTTGAATTCAAGCAAGTCTCATTAATGATCCACCATTTCAGTTAAGTGATAACTTCTCAAACTTTACAGGCAACAGCAATAAAAGTGGGTCTTTTGTCATATGGTAGCGGTCAGAAATCTTCTAAGAAGCACATCAGTTGGGCTGGTTTTTTTAGTTCACTGGAGCTATACTATTTTCATATCCTGAGAATCCAGATTATTTCATGCTCTTAAATTCCTGTGTCCAGTAACAGTCTTGAAGTGAATGAAGGCTTTTCAATACTTCTAAAACCTATTTTGGAATAGCACGACTAATATGTATAGTATAAGACAGCTATTACAAAATCAGTGTGCAAAAAAGATCTTTCACAGAAAAGGTGAAAGTGCTGTGTGAAATGCACTTGTTTGGCATAGCCTTTTTCATTTTCTCTGATTCTAAATTCTTTCTTACATACACATTTTTCTCTTACACTTCTCAGTGTGTACGTTGTACCAGTAAAACTGCCAGTCAGAATGATTTACCTGTCCAGTCTGCAAGCAAGACAATTATTAGAAGGTGACTGTGAATCAAAAAGAGTTCAGGGAAGCAAAAAGAAATAGGTTAAAGAGAATTTAGACCCTTTATGCTGCTCATGGCAGTACATAATAAGCAGAACAGATGAGCAGTGTCACTGGGAGGCTGATCAGGCACACAAAGCTCCTGGTCACTGCCAGGCTGATTCTGGCTGCACAAAGCTGGGTTGTAGTTTTCTATACAGTATATAATTTAGAGTATTTTAGATGATAAGGAGTCTGGTACAACAACTGAATTGCACAAGGCTTTTCTATTCTCATGCTCAGCTTCTACTCATATAATACAGTAGAAATACAGTTGTAATTTTACACAATGATTAAACCTTATAACTACACGAGGATGGCTTCTCCTCATACTTCTAATGCTTCACAGTACTTTACAGTGTTGCATTCACAGATCAGACTTAAGAAAGAAAAACTGTGGCCATCTAATCCATTTTGCCCACAATTAAGCTTCACCAAAGTCCTGCACTCAGAACTGGTGGGGGGAAAAAAAAAAAAAAAAAAGCTAATAATGCCAAGCTCAAAGTAGTTTTTTATAACTTTCAGCAGAGCTGCACTAACCATGACGGTGTAACTTCTTGTAACCCCAAAGCATGCACAAATTGAGAATGAATGAATGAATCCATCAGGAAGCAGTGATGTATACCTGCCCTAAATTGTCCTTGTAAGAAGCTACCCAAAGCCATTGAGCTGAAGTTCAAAATATGAGCAGGAACAACCCCTGTCTCATTTATTTCCTTTGCTGTAACTTGGAATACATCCCATTAGAGTCAGTACGGCTGTGGTCAAAACACTCAGTGCAGCCTGGAGAGTGATTCTGCTGACCCTAAACCAGAGCTCTACCGAATGTTCTCCAGGCTACATGAACCATATTTGACCTTATATCCCCTAACCATAGCATGTTCTTAGAAATTTAGAATACCTCAGCATTTCAGATACCTACCTGTACTTAGGTGGTTTATTCTCCAAGTCACACTCAAATAGTTTAATTCAGTTGTCCATCTGTATTACACAGTACCAATTGAGAGGTCCTAAGATATACTAATTGGCCTTAAGCTGTTGCTCCAAAAAGGCAAGGGTCTCTCTTAGGTCCATTATCATATATATCAGGCCTATGCAAAGGTCTCAGCTGCTTTACAGTCCCTTAAATGCCAGCAGATGTGTATTTTTAGCAAACTGAATCAACAAATAATGTCTGGTAGCAATGACAAATTCAGGTTGCAAGGTTACATGTCAGTATATCACTGTAACCCAGTAATGAACTCTGCTTTTCATAAAGGCAAACAAGTATGGTGGCTGTAGCATCATGAAGAGGTGGCTCTGGTGTTGTTTCTGTAGCTGTCATGATCGCTGCTACCCCGGGCCTCCCTGCACAAACCTTTCTTGTGCAATCCAAACTTAGCAATCTTAACATTTAAGTAATCAGTGATGAATTTGAGCTAAGCTAGATAAATGTCTTTGAGACGTGTGAGCTGCTTCCTTCCTTTAAGCTGGGAGTTTCTCCAGTACCATTTCCTTTATAACTCTTTCTTCACTGAGGTTTTTCATATGTAGTAGCTAGTGACCGCCTTTTGTTTCTTTAAAAGGAAAGCTGAAATCTGAGAGGATAAAAGCCCTGGTGACCCTCCAGTACTTAAAGGGGGTC
>WEIS01012710.1:0-21452 GCA_013389965.1 Todus mexicanus
AAAATCTCTTTTGTTTAGAAAAGCAAAGTTCAATGTATGACAGTCAGCCTTCCCTGAGCTTACTTGGTACATCTTTCTGTTACATTTGTCCTCGAGATGAAAGCTTTCCTTCTTTGAAAACCTGCCTGCAGATAGGGAAGTTTAAACTCTTGAATTTCCCAACTCTTTTTTTCCTCCTCTTCCTGCCACTTGAGTTTCTGAGGGGGCAAATTGTGATAGTATATACACTTTCACATAGTTACATTCATAGTAAAGGAGGACCCCTGCAGAAACAGAAGTGAGTGGACAAATGAACTCTAACATTACTCACGACGTGGTGAAATTGCAAATATTTGGGTAGACCGAAAGAAGGATGGTAAAAACTGCTGCAAACCAAGATGGTTTGTATGTGTTTTAACAGATTATTTTGGGACTGGAGGATCTGCGTCTGTAGGATGGTGTCACATGGGTATCCAGTTATATATAATCTTGTCTATGGAATTAGAGTATTTCACTCTTTGCCTGCTCTTAAAGTCTTTCTTCTGCTTTATGTTAGTCATATGTAGGCAAGCCCCCACCTGCATATGCTAATTTATAAAAAAGCAGTGACTTTTCTGATTCTGTTCAGCTGCAGAAGTGGTTGGTTAAATTACAAACCCTTATTAGTCAGGATGTTGTGTTGGAATAACGTGAATTGTATCACTTGGCTAATAAATGTTTTGCTATTAATACAGGATAAAATTACCCGCTGTTGTACTCTAGTGTTGAGTTTTACTGAAGACACTGAATTTTTAGTAATTTGGGAGTTTGCTTGGAGGTGAATTAACGTGAATTAAACTTTATTTACTTACACTGCACAGTAAGTGCTGTTCAGTTGTTCCATTATCAAGCCTCTTTCCTCTAAACTTTAGTTTCCTTCCTGCAACAGGTTCTGTGCTTACACGGGAAAGTTCCATTGTGTTGACCAATTCCGTATCAGGCATTTTGCTGCACAAGAAACCAGAGGGATTAATGAGATGCTTGTGTGAATTAAACGAATGAAACTTAAAAGGGGTAAAGGGAGACCTCCAAATAAATTTATAACGATGAACAGACAAAATCACAACGTGTCGGTGAGCTTGCATTTAGGCACTTGTCAGCAGTTTGCCTCTGAGTATTCAGGTGGTTCTTGCCTATCTTAAGACTTCTCTTGTTCTGGATTTTTGAAGTCACTGTTGAAGAATCTGCCCATGTATGAGTGAAAGCCGTACTTTCAGATGGAGAAAGCTTCCTGGAGTGTCTTGAGTAAGGAAGATGCTGTTGTTGGAGTTAGGGGGCTGTGGATTGCATTCGTCCCAAAAGACACGGGGTTTTCTGAGATGTGGGGATGAAGCCTACCCTGACCTAGGTCAGTATTTGAACTGAACTGATGTTACGGTGTTGCCAAAGTCTTTTAGGAAGATTTCAGATTAAGTCACTATGATTAATGAAAGTAGAACTGTTTGCATTAATCAAATGTCAAATTGTTAAACGTACGTGGAGTAGAAGCGTTATAAGCAGAGCCATGAAAACTTTGTTTCAATTCCAGCTGAAGTAATTGGAGGCTTTGTTTGTCTTACAGGAAAAGAGCAACCCTTTTGTTGACTTATGCAAGAAATGACAATGTTTGGAAGACGAGAAATCCATCAATGAAGGAGCTACATACGATGTAGATCTTCAAGATTTTTTGCAAGGTACTTTGGTGCCTACAGATGAAAGCAGCACTGTGTGAAACTTAGGGAAATGCTTGTTTCTTCCTGTAATTGCCTGAATGCTTTTACAGTCAAACCTTTAATTTGTAATGCCTGAGATGGTAGTGCATTTAAAGTGAAAATAAATAATTTTACCATTTACTTCGCCAGAACTTTGACCTTGAATTGTCTATGTTGTGTAGCCGTACAGTTTGACCTTAAATTCTAAACCAATACTTGGCTGGGGCTTTTCACCTGCTCCCACCTCCCTTCCTTAGCAGCAATAATGGAGCAATACTGCCTTTGTCAAAGCTCAGATGGCTTAGGGTGTGTACTCCTCTAGCTTCCTTGTTTTTTTTCTCCCCAAAACATGGCTTGCTTGCGTTCTTAATTTGAAATCTCCATCTCGACACAAAAGATTCCTTAATATTTTGTGAATCCTTACCTTCTTTCAAGGTACGAAGTCTCTTGTTGCTAACAGTTTCACTAAAATGAGAGATCTCCTCCTGGATGAGAACAAGAGAACTGCGTATGCATTGCAAGCCTTGAAAGTTCTTTGTAATTCATTGGCCAGTGGTTTTGACTGCGGAAAGTAGAATTAATAGGCAAAATTGAGGAACTAGATAGATTTTAATCGCATGTCTTACATAGGTAAGTGAGTATAGCAATGCATAGTTAATTCTGTGAGGTTTTTTTCTTAAGTTAGTAAAGTATTTAATAGCGAAGTGGAAAGTAGTAGTTTGAGTGTTTCCTGAAAGCATCCTTCAGCTGACAAGGATCAAATGCTGCACTTTGTGTGAATATCATTACCTTCGAAACCAATATTCAGACTTACAACATCATCATTTGGGCACTGAAGGTGATTTTTTAACCTCTGTCACAAATGACAATGGAAGCTAAAGGAGAATGAGTTGAATGGTAACCACAATAGTGCAGAAAACTTTCAAGTTGCACTTGATAGACAGTAGATTTCTTCCACTGAACTATGCAAATAAACTTGTTTTAATTCAGTTTATTTTATGTTCAGCAGCAGTTAGTTAAAACAAGTGTGTGAGCATATTCTCTTTTTATGTTGTGGTGGTGGGTTAACCTCGGCTAAGTGCCAGGTACCCACCAAGTTGCTTTATCACTCTNGTTGGTTTTCAATCACTGGGAGTTTTTTGAGAGTGACTCCTGTACATCTTTTTTTGCCAATATGTGTTGAAGGTAGTTTCTGTGTGTGGCTCTCAAAACAGAATTCTAAGTGAAACTTCTGAAACTTGTTCTTCTGTATTATTCATCCAAGTGTTTGTTTATTAGTAAATACACAAAGCAGAATACCTGTTGGAAGGACATGTGACCTACTAGAACTTTTCCCCTCCTCCAGCACCTAATTCACGTAAACTTTTGAAGCAGGTTATTTTAAGAATAATTTTAATCTACATTTTTCTGGTGAAAAGGAAAAAAACGTCATAAACCTCAATGTAGTGTGTCAGGTTTTGCTTAAGGATTTACCCTGCAGCAGTGTCATGTGTCACTGTATTTCCTTTGTCAGTAGATCACTAGTGAGAGAGGAAAACACACTGTACACTACAGGGACATGTTGGCATAGGAGAAAAGCCAGCCACATCTTCAGGAGTAGGGGTAGTTTTACTTTGCTCCAGACAAGAACTCTTTTAAACTTCCACTGACACGTCATTTTTGAGTGGAATAGTGGCTATTTGGGTGCCTTTGTAAGAAGGAACAGGTCTGTGGTTGGATCAGGTCAATACCAGAAACCCTCGGATTTCAGCGTTAAGGGCATTCACTTTTGCTGAGTTACCGTAAGAAGATGTAACGCTGAAATTTGTCTCTAACGTGGGCACATAAAGCTCAGTGTAAGTATCAGTTTCTGACATCCACTTCAAGAACCTAGGCTCTCTTTGCCAGCTTTGTTGGCAACGGGTTTGATTCAGTTGCCTAAAGGTAGGCATCCAGTGTCATCTGAGATGCAGGATATCTGAAGCAGCTGCACGAGGCTGGCATCAGTGACACACGACCTATCTGTAACTCATGCCTTTCTCAGCTGGGAGCTGGAGACCAGTTGGGATCCACTAGAGCATCTCACACCTCCTAGATGCCTTTGTTGAGGTCATGAATTTGCCTCGGAACTTCACATCTTTTGTAATCTTGAGCTCAATTCTCATCGTGGTTTCTGGAATACGGAACCTCCCTGCAGTGAAGGTTGCTTGTTTGGAGTCTAAATTCACAACTTTTAAGGCAACGTGTTGGTTGAGTTGAAATAAAAACACCTAAGAAGGTATTTTGTTGAATATGACTTTCAAGTTACTTTTGGGGTACTGCTTCTCACCTTGGACCACTGAGAGCGGTCATTTAGCATGTAGACCTTGTCAGCCTGTCACAGAGGTGTGAGGTTACAATAGTCGCTTGCCTTTCATTCTTGGGCTGGAGGACACACCTACTGCTCAGATGCAGGGGATAACAGCAGGACTTCTTTGGAAAGAAAGTATTTCTGCTTGCAGGTTTATGGCTGTTCATGCTCTAACAGCAGTTTCTCTAATGACACTTCAGTGAGCTGTCAGTGCTTTAAGGGAAATATTTTCTGAGTGGTCGGGACATCGTGTTCATTGTAAATAGGTTGTGAAAGAAGTCTTTAGATTCGTACTGGCTTGACAGACACGCAGATATGTTTGCTCTTGCGAGGGCAGGGGCTAAAGGCTGTGAAGAGAAAACGGTACTGCCTTGTCTTGCGGGCAGAAAACACTCAGTCTGAGTGAAGTTCCGCATTAACAAAAAGCTGTCCCTATGTTTATTCTCCTAATTAATGACTTGCAGCTTCTCTGAGGCATAAGGCATTTATGAAAATGTGTGTTCGTGTTCGTACCTGTTTCTTTTGTAAAAGGAGAAAAGAGCAGCATGAAGCAACAGTTGTTTATTGATGCAAGGCTAAAAGTTTTCACAAATACTTAGTCACACCAATCAAGATGTGCTTTTCTTCAACAGTTTGGACTGAATACGCACAGTAAATAATTTAGCGTAGTTGTCTTATTTCAGCTTTTAGAATGCAGCATTTCACTGAAGTAGTCACAAGAAGAGAAGGTAATAAATTTGCAGTTTTCCATACTTGAAAATGGAGGAGATCACAGCCGTAATAACAAAGGGTATCACATCATAAATGCATACATAGCCCTCCACACCTGTACACTGCTATATGAACATTAGTGGAATGCAGAACAATGCAACACCAACAGTACTTGGAACCACAGCTGCTAGTTGTTATTGAGGACCCACCACGATGCTGAAAGGCAAGAGAATATATTTATTCGTTAACAGAAACAGTATTTCTTTTTCTACCTCTCGTAAAAAGCCTGACTAAAATAGCTGTAACGTATATAAAGAAATGTTCATTTAGACACGCAACTAATGCTGCTTTATCTGAAAGCTGCATACTTTCGGGGACAAAACCTTTCCAGGCAGGGGAAGAATGCTTAAAAAACTAAGAGAGCTGAGTATGAACTGGTGGGGTGATGGTTTTTAACGCAAGAATTTATGTCTGCTTTTGGTAACATCCAAAGAAGCATTAGCATACCCGAGGTGCAGTTGCAGAGAATGAAGCACCAAGACCACAACCCACATAAATCCTCACTCCTGCTCTGCTGCGTGTGTCAGGATTTCAGCTGAGCACTGTGTCCCCTGGGTGGTTGTGCTGCCTTTAAGGACTTTCTGTCCTGGTGACATTATTCAAACCTGGTGTTCTTTATACACAACTGTAGGAACCGAGAGCGTTTTACCCCAAAAGTAAGAGAATTGATGGACTTGTAAAATGTCATTCACATAAAAGAGGAGTTGTAATCACCAAATTGTAGACAGGGCTGGAACGAAACACGTTTGCACTTCTTCCCCACAGTCCCTACCCTTTGGCCTTTGAAATTGAACGTACGCAGAGATGAACCACAAGATTCATGGAGAGAGACAGGAAGGACAGAATGGAATTGTGACTGTATCTTAGATGCCAAGTCCCCTTACCGGAAGGGCGTTCTGGGCTCAGTAAGTTTTGCACTATGCAGTTTGGGGATTAAATTGATTGACACAACTTGTTTCTGTGAATGTGTCCATAAACCCTTCAATTTATGCCATTTCTAGGAAATGAAGGTGAGAAGATACTTAAGAGTCTTACCTGAACTTGGGCTATGGAAACCTAGTAAGTCTCTGACACATCTGCGGATTAACGAATTTTGGCCAAAAGTGCTGTTTTAACAGTTCCTTTCATGGATTACAGTGTCATAAGTAATAGGGTTTTCCCTAGCTTTTGTTTTTTGTCACTGGAAGGTTCTCTAGTGTCCTCAAATCCAGATCTTATGTACAAATTAGGCATTCACTGAAGGTGCCCTGAGGGATTCGCGCCACCCTGATAGATTAGCCTGAAGCAACACGGTCAGTTAGCAGGTTTGCAAGTGATTATGATAGGTTGTCTTTCCTATTAACTGATGGTAACTGAATTTGCTTTAGGGTAACATTTGATCTAACAGTCTTGAAAAGCCATCTTTCTTGGCCAGGTAAGTGTATCCTTATTCATTTTAATTAATCAGCAGAGCCAAGAGTCTTGCGTTGTTATTTTTGATTGAATCAAATTCAGATTACAATTTAGAGTTGCTTTACCAATTAGTTACCCAGATGCGTAAAAAAGTACGCATGTGTCTGAACTATGTAAATTTGGTTTTAGTCTACAGCCTATGTGCTAGTTGCAGACAGTTTGTTTTTCTTTTTTCCTGATTTTGCAGTGGTATAGAATCATAGAATCACAGCATAATTAAGGCTGGAAAAGCCCTCTGAGATCATCGAGTCCAGCCTATGCCCTCCCCCCTCCACTCAGCTAAACCCTGCCACTAAGTGTGGCATCCAGGCTGGCCTTAAGCATCTCCAGGACGGTGACTCCACCACCTCCCTGGGCAGCCCAGCCCAGGGGTTTATCCCCCTTTCTGTGAGGAAGAGCTTCCGAATATCCAACCTGAACCTCCCCGGGTGCAGCTTCAGGCTGTGCCCTCTCGTCCTGTCACAAATTGCCTGGGAGAAGAGCCCATCCCTCTCCTGCCTACACCTTCCCTTCAGGTATCACTTTATGGTGTCGAAAATGCTTTCATAAAACATACTGGTTGGATTGCAGCCATCATTTTCTACTTCAGTAACATTCTCTGTCTCACAAATACAAATACGTCTTGGATCGATCAAACATGGGAAGTGCTCTCCGTGAAACGAAAGTTCAGATTTCTAAATTACAGCTAATCTATAACATTGTAGGAATAGCTGTGAAGGCCCCATTGCCCTCCCCAGCCGGCAGTGCAGGGAGAAATGCTGTTCCTATGGCAACTGTCTGCCAGGCCGGAGTGCTGCAGACTGAAATCCTTCTTAGCAGGCAGCCAAGGCTTTAACAAGCATTTCGAATCCAATTTCAGACACTTCTGCATTTAAGCATTCAAAAAATTACGTTTACCTTTTATTTTGATGTTAATTGTGCTTTAGCTGTGGGAAAACCACCCCAGGAACGCTCCGGGGTTGTATGCAATCTAGGCCTTGGGCACAAAGTTTGGGAAAAGGCCGCGTTGTTTCCTACAGCCAATTTTGTTCTAAATCCAGCAATTTCCCAGTAAGATACAAGATTTGAAGGGATTCTTGGTTCATTAAGTGCAGTCTCCTGATACTGCAGGAATCCCTGGCGTACAGTTGTCTGGTCAGACTTGGCTCGTGAGGTCTGAAAATCTCTTGGCTGGCTTCTTTTAAGGAGAAACCCCAGGTACAGGACCACGTAATGCTGGGGTTTTTCTTTTTATTTTCCTACTAGGTGGGGTTTTATTACTTTAAATTTAGTCTGTAGTCAGACATAGGGGAAGCAGGCATTTCATTGTAGTAGATTTGTGTTCCCTATGATAAATTTTCTCTCCTCTCTCTGTAAATATGGGGCTGCTGCTTGCTTTGCTTCATCCTGCACTGTCTCTTTTAACTACTATTTCTAGGAGAAAGAAGATGCTGCAGGCTCACTGATTTGTGTCAGAAATAATTGGAATCTTGAACACTTCGCTTTTTCAAAGTACTTTGTGGGGATTTTTTTAACATGGCAGGAAGTATATACAATAAATTGGTTAGTAAATATCAATTATTAGGAGTTAAAGCTTCCTTCAGTCAATGTAAGTATGATTACGTTGAAGTCTTCACCAGAAAGCTTTTTTTTTTTTCCCTGAAAATCTTAAACGGGGTCTGGTTTACTATTCACAAACAGTTATTGTTTACTCTAGGTATTTTCTTAAATACGATATGCTACATTTACTTCGCATTATATAAAAGAAAACATTGTGGGTCTTATTCTTGCAGATGCATTTTACATTTCTGTGCTCAAGATAAAAAAACATTGGGAGTCCCTTTCTCCTGCATACTTTACCAAAGAAGATTTGACCAATGGTGTGAATTATGCAGTGGTCCTGCATCTGGCACACGCTAATACAGCAGAATTCTTCACATACAACAAACAAAGGAATGTGAAAAATTGATATTTACCAGGGACTAGCATTGTTGTGATGAGCTCTGGAGTTTCCAAGAAGTCGACGTTACTTCTTTGGAATGTCTTGCTGTAATTCATTTGAAGATGGCTAAATAATTGCAAAAAATAAAAGTACATCAAGTTTTTTTTAAAGGGGTTAATTTGGGGTTTTAGGTTTGGTTGCTTCATTTTTTTTGGTGAGCATTAGCAATTTTGCAATTAATGCTGTCACAGAGATTTTGCGCTTCAAAACTTAGGCAATGAGAGTGGAAAAGGATGCCAGACCAACCGTGAATTGCTTGCATGGTGTATTAAGCACAGGTTTTCTTCTGCAAGGTTAGCTGTTACTCTGAGGCTCGTCTTGTGGTTGTGACCCAGTGTAATGTTGACGTGTGTTACTAGTGTCCTTGAGGCTTTGCGAAAGCAAACTTGGAACTGGGGTTTGGTTCAAAAGGAAAGCGACTGAGCTTTAAAAGCCTTCTCCATCTTCTTCCAGAATGGTTACTGTCTACAGATTTAGAATAATAGGGCTTGTTCGGTTTTCTTAATAGTCAGTGTAGTTAAGGAAAATCTTTTTGTCTCTACTCAATTTCTTAGCCATCTGCCTGCCGCAGGCTAGAATTCAGCTGGTAGGACTATAATCACTATAATCACTTTAACTTCTGGTTTGGGCCCAAAAGAGACACTCTTGGAATCTGTCGCATGTTTTTTGTCGTGGATTTGGGAAGCTTTGGGAGAGCTCCCCATGATTGCTCGTGTGCTTAACTGTTCTGCTGGCTGCTATGTCTCCTGCCTCATTCACAGGCTCCTTTTGTTTTTCATTATCATTAAACTGTGGCAATACTGTTGTTGCCCTATTCTTTAGTCTCTGCTGAACTAACATCCATCCAATGCCGTATCTTTAACTTTTTGCTTTCAGACTTTTTATGTTCTATTTAAATCAGCTCTTTCTGATATTTTTTATTTATATATTTCAGTATATTTTAGTCCTTAACAGTTGAAGTATTTTTCTGAAGTATTAATTGCAATAGGCTTAGCAAGAGATCGATTAGCAGAATTTAAAGTAATTTGTGTTCAGTCTTTCTGCACGATTGCTTTCTAACGTTCAAAACTTTCTGTATTACAGAAAAAAAAATCCCTCAGCCCCTAAAACTCAAAACTTACCTATTCCAGGCATTGCTGGTCTCCCAGAACTCATAAACAATAAAGCGGGAAGCACTTGGAAGCTTCTGTATGGAAACACTAAAAATTTAATAAAACATTAAAAAATTACTGGACGTACACATCTTACTCCAAACTGCTTATGAGTAGGACCAAATACAGTGATTTTTTGAAAAAAATCACAACCCACAACAAATCCAAACCCCAACCCAAATGATAAATTTAAGAAATAAGTGATTACATACCACAAATTAGCTGAGATATTTTTTTTTTAATAACCCTCTTGAAGTATTTTAATTTTTTTAATTAATATTTTATATTACTACACTAATGATAGCCACTTACTGATGAAACTAGTTTTTCATGCTGCTCCAGTAGTGTCATTTATCTAAAGAAATGCTAATCAGCAATACAGAAAATTAATCAAACAACTGTAGTTCAGGGAAAATCAGCCAATACAGTATATTGCACAGAGAACACTTCAAGTAAGTTTATAGAGTAACTTGTCCTGTTTCATTGCAGAATTACACTGTGAGAAGTCATCCTTTTTGCACAAGAGAGGCATCAAGTGGCGTAGAGTTTAGGTTCTTTGAAAGCAAATATATAATGGAGTATGAAGCCAGATAGACCGAACTCTGCTGCAGGTACACTTTAAAAATAATACTTTTGGGGTACTATTTGTTTGTTCTTATTCTATTTAGCTAACATTTTATCGTGAGTGGAAAATGACCCACGGAATATCTGCTGATTCTCCTCACGTAATCACCTTGCTTGTTATTCTGAGCATAAAAGCTTAATACCATGTAGGGTACTTACGGATTGGGGTACTCAAATTGGCGTTGAGATGTATAGCACAAAAAGTCTATATGGCTATTTCTCTGAGCGCCCCCATCTGATTGCTGATCTTACTACTGATAGACTTGAAAACTCAGATTACATTTCATACTCTGATAGCTTAGATGATTTATTGGGTTTCTCCTGGTACGTGTGAAAGTGCATTGTAAAATAGCCAAAATACCGAGAACTGTTGGAAATGAACAAGTCATTGTCATGAACAGTTACAGTAAAAACCTACCAGTAGGTGGCATTACAGACTTACCAAATATCGTAAGCTTGTGCAAGAAAGGAACTTTTTGCCATAATTTCTTAAATTGTGTTCTGAAGTCATGGCAGCTCTCTCCCCTGACAAGTTTGCAGTCACTACGGTGTTTTGCTGGATGTTCCGTTTTGGAAGGGGCCTGCAGGGCTTCTCTTCTTTGTTTTTTTTCCACCCCATGGCCCACAAGAGGATTTTATTTTCCTCATCGCTCTGCCTTCACAAGTGAACCACGGGCAGAAAGATCACTCTCTTCATTTCTTCCAGCTTAACTTACTTTTTCTGCTCTCTGTGAACACTACTGATCTAATCCTTAGTCTGACGATCTCCTAGCAACAAGGCTCATAAATTAGGGATGTGATAGGCAGCCTTTTAATATATCAGAAGATCCTGTATTATGTACACATTGTAAAACCATTTATTTCATAATGGCCTACAGTGTGTTCGGTAGCAGCTTTCTCCAGGACGTTGCATTAAAAAGTTAAGTACGGTGAATACTGTACACTGAAATATATTCTTAACCCAGTTCTCATTTTTTAATTTCATTCTAAAAGGAGCAAATCAGAAATACAGTTTCATTGAAATTTTTGCTTTTTGATTTTTCCCATTCTTTACTAAGAATGAAATACTTAAAATGACAGCCTAAAGGGAGGCTTCTGAAAGCTTCCGAGCAGACAACTGGCAAATGAGCTGAGCACAAATGAAGGATGGGAAATGAGTTTTCCAACAAAAAGGGTTAGCCCAGGAGCTTCCTGAAGCTGTGAACTGATGACCTGCAGATCTTAGAAGCCTTACAGGATTGTTTAGTATCTCTGTGATAGCGCGTGTCATCATTTAGTGATGCTACTTAAAGTCTGCACGTATACTTTGACATCTCTTTCTTATTTCAGTTGTCCTTGAAAAGCTGTTTTACACGTATACAGAATCAGGCAGGAAAGAAGATGTTACGGGTTCTCTCTCCATAATTAATCCTGCTACACTTAAAAGTTACTCAAGAAATTAGCTTACATTCCTTTCTTCATCCTAAGGACAGTAACATGGTACTTACTGCAAGCAGCCACCCTGAGTAGAAGCAGATTCCACGTACTGCTTCAGAGCAAGCCGGAATTCCTCAATTTCTTCTTCTATCACAGACATTTGACGCTGAACAATCATTATGTGCTGATACAAAAACATGACAATATTAACGGCCGTATCGTCCCCTGAGTTACTTGTACTTCAAACTCAGAAACACAGTCATCGAATAAACCCACAAAAGTTGTTTTGAAGTTTTCAGTCCCTGTTTTAGTGCTCCGGAGAAGTGCTCATGTGGCTTTTATGTCTAGGCAAGCTGAGGCACAGAATGGAAACACCTGAAATGAGCGTCCACCTTAGAGAGAGAGAGTTGTCCAAATCCTGGATGAGACAGTCTTTTTGGAAGAGTGCAAAGCAAATGTTGGTTTTGAAATGTTCAATAATAAAGTTGGCATATTTCCTTGAATGAGCAGGTATGAGGTTTGCAGTAAGAGCATATTCCCACAGTCTGAACTGGATGCAGTTTTAATTTAATTGAGGTGTTTCTATGGTATTTTCCTTTTTAGTGCTCTGACTCACACCTGAATGAGATGCCTCAGGTAGCCCATGTGAAATGATTAATAGAGAGGGGGGTTTCCTTCACTTTTGTGCAAAAAATGAACAGTCTTTATAAGCAGGACTACGGAAACACTCGGCAGTACAGAGGACCTATTTATCCTGTTATCATGATTATCGTTTAGCTATTTTAAGTAGTTTATATTTTCATTCATCTGTTGAAGTTTGTCAGCTTTACTAATGCACTATTTAAGGAAACAGCATGTGCTTCTTAATTAATGCAACTTAATCTCTTGTACCAGTTTTGGACTTGTTTCTGCCTTGATTATTGATATTGTTATCTCGTGGATTATCCCTCCATCATAAGCAGCCTGTTTAGTAATATTGCATAATCTTATTTAAAAAAAACCCAACCAAACATAAACCCCATAATGCAGCACAAGGAAATAAGGAATTTGATGAATCATCTATTTTGGGTATTTTTTCACGTGTATTTGACTTGCATCTTGTTAAGTTCAAAGCCCAGGATTTAGCAATGCTAGTCTAGTTGAAAAATTGAGCTCAGTCTTGGGACATAATTAACAGTAAGTTTCTTTCTGGTCGCTATTTTTGATTTTGTGAGTTGTAGTATTGATTATTGCTGTAGTACTAGATGCTCTTCCATCTTTCCTGATAAGGTTTCTTACAGCAGTTTTGGGAGGGAAGGAGGCAGGCTGTACAACTACGATTTAAAGCACGCAGGCAGTGTTAGGTGTTTGGGAGCAGAGAAGCTACCACCCTGTAGACACTGCTGCCAAATTTGGTAAATCTTATTAATGACACCTTTTCCTCCTTACGTGAGTTGAGGTTTTGGCTCACTGTATCCTTTGAAAACAATGCAAATATTACTACAGAAGTTTTGCCCACGTATTTTTTGTTCTGTTGCCTGTTGCCCGCTGTATTATGCTAACTAAAATGAATTTTTTATCACTGGGAAAAGTGAGGATGATGACTTTTTAAAATTGATCTTTAACAAAAGAGATGAAGTGAGATTGTTGTCTCAATCCCAGGCATTCAATATCATACGTCAAATCATTGTCTTGAAAAGCACTTACAGGTCTTGCATTTTCTTCCAAAACTTCTTCTTCAAATGGTTCAAGCTTTAGGTCCTTTGAGACAGTTGAAAGAAAAGAGAAAGGTAAGAGGCAGTACTACAGCTGTGTTCTGCTCTTACCTTTTAACAGACTGTTCCAATAGATCCTGTTTCACCTCTGGAAGCTGTAACTAAATCCCTTCTTTATTAGCTGTAAGTCAGACACAAGCATTGCTTGCAGAAACTTGCACGGTTCGCTGCGTAAATCCAACTCAGGTTCTGTAAGGTTTTATTTATAAAGCTGAGCGGGTGATTTTTCATTTGTAACAAATCTGCTTATTCACAAATGTTAACTGAGGAAAGACAGCTACCTTCTCAAATTGTCATGTGGACAATGGAGATGAGTGAGGACAGTAATCTGACAGCTACTTTTATGGGATCGTAAAATTTTACGGAGAAGAAGCTCCTTCATGGGGGTTTTATGGTTGCAAGGGACTGTTTTCTAGCATTGAAGGAGATGTGCATGATGCTCCAAGTCAGGTTTCTGAAGTGCTGCATTTGCTGCTGAGGACAGGCCGGGCTGCAGCGAACAGATGCACTTGTGAGGCTGCAGGATGCTTGCTCAGCCCGCAAACTGGATGCGCACTTCATGAATCGGTGATTCATGCAAACACCATCTAGCGTTGCACACAAAATGATCATTTACGTGCTAAGCCCACGGAGTACCTTCTAACCCAGTGCCATGTGGGGATGCTGAAAAATATCCATATGCTTGAAAAAAAAGCAGATCAATTTGCAATAAGCAGCTGGAGCAAAATGCGCTCTTTGTTAGTGGTGCTTCTCTGCTCACTGCACACAATTTCTTCTGCTTCCACCCGCGTGAGGATTGATTAACTTCAGGTAGCAGGTGGTTTTGCCAGCACAAATACTCTACTCTCTGAAGAGCCAACAAGGGCTGTGCAGGTAGAATTCAAATGAACAAGGGACTTCCACCAGCAGCTGGTGGCAGAACAAGGCAGGAGTGAAGTGGCAGTCCCAGAGTAAGTGCTTTGTAGCTGTACCTCTCCTGCAGAATGTGCATTGAAGGGTATGAAATGTGCGTGTGGAGGGAAAACCACTCAGCCTTAATAGATCATTTGTCAGTGCAGACACTTCAGATAAAAGCCCCGAGGGAAAATGCATGTTACTCTGGTTCTTCTACACTTCCAGTGCAATTTTTTTTTCTAAGGAAACGTATGGAAAAAGAGAGGAAAGGAATGACTCAGGTTGTACTGCAAACTTTCTCTTAAGGTAGCAAGAAAAGAATTGTATTTTTTCCAGTATATATAAATCTAGAACTTGAGAAAGAAAAGGCGACTTACAAGACATGGTTAAATTCACCTTTGACAGAAGACAGCAAAAGAGATAAACTCCACAAAATCAGCCCTTTGTGAGGCAGTTTTCCAGTAGGAATCACTGATGGATAATTTGCTGCCCCCCTCAAGAAGATAAAATATGCCTAGAGCAGTTCTTTAGTCAGGTTGTGTTATTATATACAGCATGACTGTACAGATGGAGTAAGTCTACACACACAGCCCGCTGCGACCTTGGAGCGTGTGAGCACTGGTGTGTAGTCCTCATCTGTGCGGAAAGAGTGCTCGTGCATCAGCTGACTTGATGCTGAGCATGAGTGAACTAGCCCAACGTGGAGAGCAGATGTCCTGCCAGGCAGTTACCACGCAGCCCGGAGATAAAAACTGATGGAGCTCAGAGCGGGGGCTTTAAAATACCTCCACAGTCCTACCTCAGCTCAGCTGAGAAGTGGTAGCTTCTGAAATCGCCTTTTTGTGTGATTGTGCAATCCTTTCTAACCTGTTGCAGGGTGAAGTCCAAAAGAGGAGCTTTAATAGCTGCGGGAAAATGGCTCATTTAGCACCTCTCACAGTTACATCTGGCCGTGACATACAAAGTCAAGCAGAGGAAAAGTTGGGCAAAGGTGAGTATAGGCTGTCTACTGGCAAAATTAGGTTTATCTAAGCGCTATGTTTTATTAAAGTTTTATATTGATAAGGAGATAATTATGGAAGGTCCCTGCCCTGTTTCCCTTTGGCACTGAGCTCTTTCAGACAGAGGTTCTCCGTCATTTTTCTGTAGCAGATTTGATCCTTTGACAACATCCTTGTGGTAAGTTTATTTACTACAAAATGGCTGGCCGCTTCCTTTGATGTTTGTATTGCATTATTACTGTATGCCAGGTTTCTTTTCTCAGCAACATTCCTTTAAATGTTCAGTTTCCTTAAGCTCCTTTTGGTATCAGTCTGTGTCAGGAGGCAGCTGTGGCAGGGCAGCTGTTTCCAAAGCAGAGCTGGGAGTAAAGCTGGACCAAAAGTGAGAGTTACATATCGTGATGGACTTTGACATTTCAAAATCAAATTTATTCAGAAAAAAAAAATCCAGCTGCTCCTAAAATGTCACTAATGTGGCAACTGCCGTGTAATTACTTTGCTCATGCAGAAATGACCTCTGGGGGAAAGCTGTTGTGTGCAGACAGCTGGGTATGCCCTGGCCAGAGGCGTAATGGACTGAGCAGACCATGAGGAGCTGCTGAGCACAGAAAGGAACAGAGGGAGAAGCTGACAGAGGTTACAGACAGGGCTACAAAGAATGGCTGAATTTCACAGCGGGTTAAGGAGAAGTGATGTGAGAGACTGTCCGACCTCAGGGATAACCAAAGGGAGTACTGAGCTCCTTTTGGAGACCAGTCTTGCAAGGCCAGCAGTGCTGGGAGTGGCCGTATTGGTAAAGCAACTAACCAGTAATAAGGCTGAAATAACAGAAATACCAAATTGTGATGCCGAATTAGGGCAAAAGGGAAAAGTAATTAGGGACAGTTGGTTCATTTGGGAGGGAGCAATAGCCAAGAAAGGTCAGTATGCTTGTCTTGCTGAGCCCTGTGCTAGGTTACCGCTGTTTATTTTGTCTTCTTGTTAAACCCCTTAATTATTTTCTGTGTGTATGATTTGCTACTGAACTCAAGTTGGACTAACAGGTGAGTAGGAGACACTTGTCTGCCAGGACCCAAGGTCTGAGCCAGTGCCTGGATAAGGCGCATTGGTCAAGCCACAGATACTAGACAGACTTGATAAGGTTCATGGCAGAAGAGCAGAACATCCAGCCTGATCAGGGGAGCTGGACTAGATGATCTTCAGAGGTCCCTTCCAAGCCCTACCATTCTGTGGTTCTGTGATCAGCTGGAAAGAAGGAACAGGATCAGGCTGTTGCATATTCACATTGCTGCGAGTGCTGCCTGTCTGTTTGCAGCTGCTGGTGAAGGGACCTGTGCTGGTGTGTTTAGAACTGTGACTTTGGAGTATAAGTGCAACCTTGCTGCATCGGTCACACTAGGACTGGAGCAGCTCCTGGGTCTGAGAGCATTTCACCCTAAAACCTCACCTCTAGCGGACCGAGAGGAAGAAATTCCTCAGGTCCCAAAATCCACTAAATCAGCAACTCCCTTAGCACCTATTTAAAATTGTCTGTCTGTCCTTCAGTAGGAACACTTCATGCAGAGAACAACACAGGCATTTATAACATTACTTTCTCCGCTACCCACCTTTCTTCTCAAAAAAAACCACAACCACCCACCNTAAAGAGAGGGGCTTGTCCCATGTTCCTCAAAACAAAGAGAACTAAATATAGTAGCATCCTCCAATCATAATGTGACTTTTGAGATAATTTTGAAAAGTTGGATCTGTGGTGATGGGAAGGGGAGCATAGAAATACCATGTCATGCTCTCATGAAATAGGAAAGGAGATGGAAGAAAAATGTAGGTATTTAATGAATGTTAGCTCTCCTAGGGGATGTTGAAGTTCCACTCACTATCAATTGGCAGGATTGCAGCTGGGACATGAAACGATTTATGGTTTAAGGATTGCTTTACTGGAATTGAGAACAAACAAGTGAAAAGAACCACACACCTTCTTTTCCAGCCTGTCAATCAGCTTTTGGAGTCTGTTTACCTGGGTCATCCACTGGTTGTCTTCCTCAATCCAACCTTTGGAAAATATAAATAATGAACACTTATCAAATGCTACTGAATTCTGGAACTTAGTGTATTAATTTATTTCATGGATAAGTTTAGCTTAGCTTGCAATTTATTTTGCTTCTCAAAGATTGTGCTGCAACTAGTTCAAGGTTCACTTACGTATCAGTAAAGGAAAGCATGACTTGGACTATATGGATTATTTGTTTTCTTTAAAAAATATAATAGAAATCCAATACAGAATGAAAACTACGTTCTGGTTTAATGCCAGTGCTTTTGAAATCATGCTGATATCTGAAGCAAAGAAAGGAATGGTCTCCTGCAAATGGAACCCATATCTGCTCAAAATGCAAAATCATTTTTCATCTCTGTTAAAGCTTTCTCTGTCATAGTATTTTTCTTAGTTTGCAATTTCTTAATCTTCTTTATGTGAAAGTTTCTATAGCAGGAAGACTCAGCTTTTCTCCTGCATTAAAACCCCCCTGTCTTTGCGATGCCTTTCAAATACATTCCATGGAGGGACCATGTGCTGTGTCTTGTCTGCCGTCCCTTTTTCCCCTGAGAATACTGGTGAAGGTGAAAGAAAGGCAGCCAAGAGTGTCTTCAGCATCCTGACATGGCCAATACAGCTTAGCTGACAGGATCTTACTTTCTCCTGCAGAGAAACAGCAGACCTGCTCTAGGGCCCAGACTGCAAGAACATCGCTGTGGTCAGCCTGCTGCTGTTTTTGAGGTCCTGATGCAGTGCTTCGATCAAGATTACAGGATTATTCAAAGGTTAAGAATATGTATGTTCCTTCCCAATTAAAAAAATACATGCTTATGAACTGCAGAAGATAATTAATTTGGTGTACATGCGCAGCTAAATGATCTAGGTTTTTGGCGTGGTGTGTTGAGGAGTCCTCATGCTGAGGGATGCCTGAAGGACCCTCCTAACATAATCATGGAATATCTCATATACATTGGGAGTAAGGAAAAGATTCATTCAGCTGCAACAGGTGTTTCTGTGCTTACACTCTGAGAGACTTTCAGCTTTGTTACAGTCACCTTCAATATGCTGTCTTAGAATTTTTCATGTATTTGTCCACTAATTACGGTGGGCCACTAATCTTGCAGTAGACTATATAGCTGATTTAATACCATTAACTGGATGTTCCTTGCAGCTTATGATCCTTCTTTACCTTCCCAACCAAACAACATTCCTGGCTGCTTGGAGAATTGCAGCAATATGATTATTAGATTGATCCTTCCTACGCTAGGTTTTTCTAGCATGAGATTTTGGGTTAGAGATGTGTATTTTATGCCTGTGGTAACTGCAAATTTCAACCAACTCAAGATCGATTGTGTTTCGTTGTAATAACTTTCCTAAGTTTATTTTTCTCCCAAGTCCTAGAATTCAGCAGCAGAGGAAAAAAACTGAAGACACTGTGCCTTGTCTCTCTGTATGGATAGGACATGCCCCTTTTTGAAGATCTTCCTAGCTCTTCATCTCTTCTGCAGTCGTGACTGTGTAATGACCTGATGTCATATAGCAAAAGAGAAGCTAGAAAATGTTGTTCTACCAAGGCACGAGCATTCTGAGCCTTTTTAAATTTTCTGGAAAAATCTGCTTTGCTAAAGGCTTAAGAAAATTGTCTATCAGATAGAAAGGATAATGCTCAAGGAAACAGATATATGCATTATGAGAACAGTTCCTGGCATCACCCACAGTATGAATGTGTTCTTAGCCGATTGCTGTAAGAAGAGCAGAAGGTTATTTATCAGAAACTGAAGATTTCTAAACACGTGTTCTTGGTACGTGCATTCATTAACCTGCTCATTTTCCAGCTGAGAATTCTTGTGGCACTTGGACTATGTTTTGAACAAAGCAATCCTAATGCTGGGGAGGTACCACAGGTGTGATATACAGAGGACATTTATATAGAGGAGCTTTATTTTTGATATCAGTCCATATCTCTAGGTACATATTAATTTTCCTTACAGTTTGTGCTAATACCTTGTGTATTAAATTGAAGATTTATTTCTGTCAGTGAAGTATCTGAGCTAGTTACCATGTCTAAATTACACTTTTGAGAGGAAGATACATGTATATTTTTCTGCATGTGAAACACCATACCTGGGCTAAAATGAGAGCTATTTGGCAACAGGCTCTTACTCCTCTGAAGCCTTCGAGCTGAGCGTTTTCTTGGCCACTGAATTGAGAGCACTTCTGGTTTTGTTGGGCCTTTTCTGCACAGAAACACAGGATACTTCATAAGGTAAAACATGTGGGAGAGCACTCCTCTCTCTGTTCTTACAGCGTGTGCTTGCATATTCCCTTTTGAATTAAAAAAGGAGACATACCCATTGAGACCACTGAGAAATACCCGTTGAAACCACTGAATTATTTTCAAGGTTTTCACTGTTACTAATTGGTTGTGCTTAGGTTGCTAGTCATTAGAGAAGTAACAACAACAACAACAACAAACCACCACAAAATAAAGGGGAAAAAAAAGAAAAAGGAGGGTTAGGATAGCATAAACCCGTCTTTTAGGGAGAGAAAGCTCAAGGTCAATGTCTGTCCACAATGCGATTCTGACCTGACCTAAGTAACTATTCACAGTGTTTCTTCATTCAAAGGATTTTCATAGCATCTCTGCAGAGCAACCGGCGTCACAAGAACAGCAAAAAAGTGGGATATGAGCTTTAAACATTCACCCTTTCAGCTTAAAGGTTGAAAAGATAAACAACAACATGTATCTGTTAATAAGGAAGGAAAATCAAAGAGAACTAGCTAGTGTTGGATGGAGGACAGATACATTTCTGGGACCAGTATTGAAAAATAGCAGGTACAGAAATGACTTAGGTTTGTACTGTGATGATGGAGTCATTGAAGCTTGAAAATTTGTGTGGGGACTGAAGGCTGTCTCTACCTGGTTCTTCATCATCCAGCTGGAGAGCAATAAAGGACCAGGACTATGGTTAGTTTTGTACAGTTAGTTGGATGAGCGGTTGCAAAGAATTTGGACAACAGTCTAAACAACTCAATTCCCAGGTCACTGTTTTGGAAAGCTCTCTGGTCTCCTGAAGTTAAACATAATTGAAGATGAGTTGATGTAAGGACTGGGGCATCTCCACTAGGAGCTAACTAATTTTCTCCAAAGTAGCTGTAGTTGAAGTGCTGAGTTTGCCTGTTTTTTCCATTGCTACCTCAGAAAAATGGGGAAGATGGTGTTTGGCTTAACAGCGTCGCACTTTTTTCTCTCTCTGCATAAATCAAATTCACCATCCAAGAGGATATTTCTGAACAACTGTACTAATAGAGCTGGAGAAAGTAGTCTCCACAATGCCCTACCAGGCAATGCAGATGAGAAAGCTGGCAGCAAAAGGAATATGTGTATCACCCAATTCTATGCACCCAAGTGAGTAGTTTGAGTAGTAGTGAGTAGTTTTCTAGACTGTCTTTCTAGAGAGGCTGTCCTAAATGTCAAGTCAGAGAAGAAGTCAGTGATTGCTCCAGAGGATATAAGAGAACCAAAGTTAGGCTCCCACTCTGAACTGGCCATTCAAGACTTCTTTGTCTCCCATCAGTTAGGAGGGCAACCTGGAGATGTATGCATGAACTGAGCGGTATATATCCTCTGCGTACTCGGTGCACCCTCAGCCTTTCAAAACCTGCTGGATTCCTACAGTCAAGCTGCTGGCACGAAACCGCAGTGCTTCAGAGATCTCAAAACCAACAGCAAAACGAACAGGAAAATTACATTTCCAAAAGAAAGAATGAAAAAGCAATGCATTTTGAAACGTAGGAAGTGTTGTGATCTTTGTCCACGAAACACATCAGCTTGTGTTTTGCTTTCCCTGCTATATTTAACAATAGCATACTGAGGAAAACAAATCCATAAAGGTAGGTAGCTGTCACAGGTGAATATGTTTGACAAGGTTTGATTTATCAGTAATCCAGGATTTTTGTTCTTCAGAGCTGTTCTGACCTGATTGTCTGATTTGTCTAACAGTACAAGCTGTATTTTTTAGTTTACTGAGGATTTCATCCAGTCTCATCTCATTTATCACACGTGATTTATAATTTCGTGCATTAACATAGATGTGGGATAACAGCCTAGCTTGCTGTGAGACAGGGATACAGTGAGTTTAATCCAGAAATTACTTGATCTTGGGGTCCTGGTATCCCCTGTCTGGGCCACAACCCAAAAACAAGTGTACCAGGTCGTAAGAGGATTGACTGATCACTCAAGAAGATAAGGAGGGGAGTAGGAGCCAGGTGTGCTGAAGGGGGTGCCACAATGCTCTGGTCCACTGCNTGAAGGGGGTGCCACAATGCTCTGGTCCACTG
>WEIS01012711.1:0-14780 GCA_013389965.1 Todus mexicanus
TTTTTTTCATCAAAGTTCTGCCACAAAAGCAAGTATTTAGTGGTATAAGCTCTCAGATACCCAAGCTTTACTACTCAAAAGAAAAACAGTCATTTCAATAGATCCCAAAAACCTGTCTCACATATGAGATAAGGCAGCTGATGCAATCTGCAACATTTGATTTATTGCAAATAAATTAGTTCCTTTTGGATGCAATTTTTCCTGTAAAAGTCTATCTGAACAATATATGTTCTTCTGGCATACCATCTGTTACAGAAATAAATATAAATTATAATATTGTAAAAAGAAATACGGCTGATACAAGGCTGGTTTAGGATTCAAAGCGTAGGTGTAGTTGGCACGGGGGAAGAAACAGAGCACTGAGCATTTACCTGGCAACACCTCCATAATCAAGGCCTTCCTCCCCACGAAATTTTATCATTAATCGTTTCCACAGGTCTTTAGGCCTCATCTTCATGACTTGCCTGTAGGATTCCTGCAAAAACATAACACTTTCTTTTATTAACTGTGATTTACAGACAAGAAGCTCCTACTGTTCATTAGCAACGAAGAGAGTCTCAGACTCTGAGTCCAAAGAGGACATGACTAAAGGGGATCCTGTTTTCCTAGACACTAACCAGCTTGTCAGATTACAGACGGTTACTTACAAATACGGTAACGCTTGTCAAATAAAACAGACACATGAGAACCACCACCCTCCACTGAATTTCCAAAGGCCTACGCTGATCAGAACATTCACTCTCTCATTCTCACATAAATTATAAAAAATTAGAATCTGTGCCAGTAAACTCCTTTTGTTTTGCATAAAGGCTCACAATTTTTGCAGCCTCAAAAGCCAACAGCAGAGCTTCAACTCTGGGTAAAACACGTGTAAACATTCAAGCAGCACCTTAAGAACAGAAGCATCAGCGCCATCCCAATCAATCTACAGAATTACTCCTCTGTTAGTAAGACTTCATGAAGTAAACACAAAAAGAAGCTGAAACAAATTCTGATTTTTAAAAGAGGAATTAAACCTCAATTTTCCTGTTTTTATTTATGTCCAATAGAGGTACTCAGATCTTGGGCTTTGCGGAACAGAAGAGGTAGGTGTGTCTGGGATCCAATATGCTCAATTTCGTTTCCAGAGCAAGAACACAGTAATTTTACAGCCGCACAGCAGCTTTTCCTCCTTTTCTTCAGTTGATTATGAAGCAATCTGTCCCCAAAGGGAAGACCAACACAAATCTTTCTTGATTGGGAAAAAACTGTGACAACCCAGTGGGGTTATCAGCTTTGTGGGTGGGGTAAAAATGCAACAGGGATGGGTGGGATGGGTGACAAAGTTCGCAGCAAGACAGACTGTGTTCTGGAAAATGCCAATGAATTATAACTGATTTTAATCACAAATGTGATTAATGTCACAAACTAAACAGCAGATATCCTGCTGTGGGCATCTCTGGTCATTCAGAAGCCCAGACAATTCATAACATTGGTCTGATTTGGGTTGGGGGAAATAAACCAAAAATCAAACAGAATTGAGACAGATGCTAAATAATCCAAACTCCCAATGCTATTCACCAGCCATTTTACTTAAGTTACAATAGATCAAAGATCACTAATAATTGTTTGGTTTTCGATCTGGACCATATCCCCTCAGTAACAGATATTAGCATTCTTATAGTCAAGGAAGAAGTGAGATGGGATCTTCAAATACATGACGCTCTTGGACACCTTCCCCAGTCCCTCACACAGTCTGTACCTCTCCAGCCACAGGGAAACCTTCCCTCATTTTTCTTCTCCTCCACAGGCTAAATACATCTACTCTAAGTACACAGCTGTTCTTAACATCCCCTTGAAATGCTTCCTCTTCCTGTTCGCCACCCAACTGAACAACTTCTTTACACCGTTACAAACAACCCTCCTCCCCTTCCCTCAATGTCAAGAAATGGGTCAAATTCTCCAATTACCTCAAAAATCTCTTCCCTGGAGACCTCGATCCGACAGTGGCCAGCTTGAGGTTGTTGCTGTGACAGTTCTTGCCTCAGGATCTTGAGTTTCTGGACTAGGTCTCGCTTGTACCTCGGCACAGTCAGACACTCGGCCTCATCTGGAAGCTGACAGAGGGACACTACCTGCTGCTGCTGCTGGTGTTGCTGATCTTTAAGTTGATTCTGGCGGCTAGAAATAAACACAGCGATTTGCAGATATTCCAGGCATACATCCCCCATTTTCCTCAGATGTTTCTTAAAGGTTAAGTCTTTGTAACTAAACGACTTCTTTCATTTACTAGGATTATTACTGTGATTACGCAAAAAATGTCTGGGTCCAGTAAAAAATAAATTCGGAGAGATTTTATCCTGACTAAAGACATATGCTTCTGTCTTTCTTGGCAACTATCAGTTGCTTTTAGGGTTTGTTATTTCTATTAGTACTACTCTACAAAAGTATGTAAAAGGTTACAGTGCTGTGTAACAAGGTATTACCCATACGATTTTCCTCCTAAGCTGCTGACATTGAATTTCTCAGATACCATTTCCGTATTTTCTTTGAGTGTTTTGCCTTCCTCCATTTTAAAACGCAGGGATCTGCCAAACACTGTGCCTCTAATCTCCAGTCAATACCATCATGTTTGAAATGGCTTGCCTGGAAAAGAGTGAGCTTACAAAAAGATGTTTGTACTGGCAGCTTGGCAGCGACCTTGTCCCTTGTACCTGGCCTAGTCTGGACCACAGGAATGTGGGGGTTCACATGGAACTAATTGGCACAGATAAACAAGTATTTTTACTATCGACTCGAAGAGATTTGGTAAATCTAGCTTCTTACTAGGAAAAGTAAACTAATCATGTTGCAGAGATGTCCTCTCGTGTTGTTTCTCGTACGCGGTAAGCAGATACTTTTATAATTTTTTTAGCACGGCCTTTCCAAATAAGAGCGGGTAAAAGCTGTATTTTACCTAAACCACGAAAAGAATATCTCTTTGTGGAACCCTAAATTTACTGGATAAATAAGAAAGGCTATAATTCAGAATGTTTTCCAGTGGAATGTTAATAAATCAGGTTTTTTTCAACATGAAAAAAAATTAAATAGATGGAACCAAACACAGTTTTAATACATTTTTAGATTTCAGCCTCTTGTCTGTTCTGAAGCAAGGTGTACTAGAAAGCTCTGCTGGCCAACCAGAATTCACCTCTAGCAGGCTTTCATCACAGGAACATCCAGAACTGACAATTAAGAAAGAGGTGAGGGGGTCCCCAGTTTGGCTTGCGGCTCTGAACAGTTATTCTGTTATTTGCAAACCTATTTAAAGCAATTGTGCACAGGCCACCCCAAGGGAAACTAATACCAGGAGAGCAGGAGCTCTCTAGCAGTGTTCCCACCAGCTCCCAAGATTTAGAACCCCCTGCAATGGCACACACTGGAGAGCTCTCCAGCAATAACTCAAAGTTTAATATTAATAACAACAACTCTTTATTCCTGGGCTCCAAGGTGGAAATGATCATTGCTCTATCTTCTGAGCTTTCCAATTCCATAAGGACAATCATGCAAAGATATTCCTTGTATATGTCTACCAGAGAAGGTGATAATTATACACTAAAGCGAGCATACATTCATGCTACCTTTAATAGTACAAGAGACACAATCCCCTGAACACAATGTGAGTCAGGGTCAGAAATGTAACCCCTGAAATAAGCATGAACTCCAGGTCTATGCAACAAATTCAACCAACCTAAAATAGGGCAGCGCTACAAGGAGAAAACTAAAATGCCATCCCCCATATTAGACTAAAAATAATCAGTGTGGTAATAGCTAAATAATCTGCAGTGGTTCAAGTCATTAAATCTAATATCTTAGTTTGTTTTCGTGTCTGAATGACCATGCTTGATTCTGTGCAGTGCTTTAAAGATACAGTCGAGTACTTCTCAGGTGCCGTAACTATCAAAAACTATCTCAAACTCTTGGCCCCTATTTTAGAACAGAACAGGGTAACAAGTCTGCTTGTTTTCGTAACTTATAGTATCATCACTGGAAGAACAAACTGCTTTACTCAGCTCAATAGAAAAGTCAGTGTCATTCTTTTTATCGTGCCTTTGAACCTAAACCACTATCGCACCCATCCCACCCAAACACTAAACTTATTTCTCAAATAATTTCCAAAATAACAGGCCTAAGGCAAACTACTTTTCTCTCACTCACTTTTTTTTTTTTAAAGAACTAATAATAAGGTAGGCCTAAGGGGGGGCGGGGGAGGGAAGGCAGCTTCCACATATCCTGTTTGGTGCAATAAAATAAAAAAAAAACCTCCAGAAAAGATTTATCAGGCAACAGATTTTGCTGATGACACTATTGGTTGAATTTCTGAAATCCTTCTCTAATGAAAGGCAGATGTACAAATAAAAACTTAAGCACGTTGTAGTAGTACTTTTAAGTTTAAAGAAATGCAAAATGGTTCTATGATTCTGGAATATGAAAGTCAAATTGGATTTTCCAGATAACAAAGCTAGCTGGGTACTTGTCCTCTACAATACATGCAGAACTACACACCAGTGAAAAATAAACCTACCCGAGAAGGACAGTTGTTCAAATATAGCCCTGTTAACTGGATTCTCTACAGTTTAAAAGTAGTATTGCTGTAGCTAAGAGGGTCTCAAGTTTTTCTTCGGGTAAAATAACTAAACCTGAATTAATTTAATGAACTTTTCTGTGTTTGCAACATGAACATGCTTCTCCATGGGTAGTTTTTTTCAATATTATGTTCAATTGAAATTACCAATCTAAAGGAAGCTAAAAATAGAAGTGATTTCTTTGTTTAAAAAAGACCAAAAGTGTCTGGATGATGGGATTTTACTGAAGTTCTGTAATATACATGTATACAACTAATGATTTCTCTAAACAAAATATATGTTTGTCAGTATTTAGACTCTTCTCCCTCTTGAGGTGCTAAATTCAAATGTATACTGGGCAGAGGAAGGCCAGCCAGCTTTTATATACTCCACAAAAGACCCGTTGACCTCCTGGATATTACTTTCTATTCATTGGTTTTGTCTTTTCAGGGCTTGTTCCCATTATTCTTTCCTTCAGCTTTTCTGCCCAATGATTCACTTCCTTAAAAGGACCATTCCTCCCACTGCCTCCTTGCCTAGGGCTGCCAGGCTTTCTATCTACCCAGCTCCTCATTGTTTCTTCCACTTAACACCTACTCAACACTTTACAGGTGTTTCCCAAGAGTATTAAAAGGTGTTCGTAGGAGAAACAATCGAGCTAAGCTCTCAAATAGCTTGGGCAGACTGATAGTGACGTCTACCCAAAGGGAAAAAAAAGAAAATATATTTGTTTGCTTTTCGGTTTCCATTTTAGCAGAAAATCCCCCGGTGTGAAATGAGAGCCTAGGGAATAAACACAAGAGCCAGAATTCTTTTGTGCTTTCCCTTCTCTTTTTAAAAGTGCAATATGAACACGTGGTATCAAAACACAAAGGTGTGTGGGGGGAAATAGACTTCCTATTTTATGTTATTCTTTTTGCAAAAAATCTGAGTTCAATTGTTGTTGCCTTATTTTGAGAACATCAACTAGTCTTACTCTAAAACTGAAGGCAGGAGCTGAATTATTTCTCCTTTATTACAGGAGAATCATTGGGCACCCTTGCCCCACTCATCAGTCCTTCACAACACTGGCTAGTGAACGCAACCTCGTATTTCAAAACAAATTCTCCGTAACTGAAAGAAGGACGAACTAAAAAGAAAAGGAAAGAAAGTGTCTCTCTTGCACAGCAAAAAAATTCTACAGGCCAATCTTTTCCATCAGCCAGCACTTGCTTCCCTCCCTGCAGCCCCCAGCTCCTGGCACTTTCATCACAATAGCCACATTCCTGCCTAATGCTGCCAGAGATTTACTTTTTTCCCCAAGAACACTCAAACCTGTCTTCTTCGCTGTGTAGCAGAGTAAGTCGGGAGTGTGTTACAGAACACAGCTGCTATTCTTTAAATACTAGCAGAAAAATCTTCTTATAACATCCAGCACCCCTCAAGAGTCACTTTCTTTCCTCTATTGCACTCAACATGCGCCGGAGAGTTCAGACTTACTTTAAGACTAAATGCAAGTTCGCAGAGAGCCGTGGATCTGTAAACTGCGTTGTCCTGTTGTTATGGTCAACAAAATAAACTCTGCCTGTTGCTGTATTTCGAATCTCCCATCCAGGAGGCAGCGGACCAAGCTCCTCACAATTGATGTTGCTAAGATCCCTGTGAAAACAAATATAAAATGAAAAATACCTCAGCATTTGGCCTCCGAGCCAAACAAGCGTAAATGCAACAGAACAATTCCATGAAGTCTGAGAAAATGTATTGTTTCAGAAATTTGATCTGTTCAGCTGGAATCTCTACTCCCAAGGTGCAAGCCCACCAAAGAAAAAACACACACCCCAGAACACATGCCACGGGGAAAAAAAATGCTTATCAAATAAACCTTAATTTTTGCAAAGTAACTTCAGATGTTAAATTAATAGAGGCTTAAAACCAAAATAAAAACTATTGCCATATCTGCCAAAATGGAATTGCAGTTCTACACTGATTCTGACAGAAAACATTTCTAAGACAACATTAGCCATGTAAGGAACTCTGAATCATGCTTTAAAAACTCCTACAAAACCAAAGTATACTTCTGAAGAGTTATACTTTCCATGAAGCATTACCCATGGGATGTGTGTGTGTGCCACAGGTGGATTTGCCTCAAAACCCCAAGTGCTCGTGGGAAGCAAGCAGCTCTTTAACAAAACATTTCAAATAAAATATTAGATGAACAATGACTCAGCTTTGCACTGAGCAATCCACAGATACCTTAACGAGTCTCAAGAAAATTCTGCGGAAATTAGGAAGATGTAAATTCATTCCAGAGAGTCACTGAAAACAAATACTAGTCTTAAAAATGTACACTTACTGTATAATTCACAGCTCAGATAGCTCACACTGCCAAATGCAGCTCTTTTTAAAAGTTCCAAGTCTTCCAATCTCCCAGTATCACGTGAGTCAAGGGGAGGAAAGAGCCAAGGGACAGAATGGCTAAAAAGGTGCCGTTTGCAGGGACCCAATAGGCTGAAAAGCCATTAATGGAAAAACAAGGCTCTGGGATTGATCTTCTGCTGCTCTCACCCATACGAACGCTGCTGCTCAACTGCAGGGCTTAACTTTATTAGCTAAAGGACTGCGGCATATTAGCATAAAAATACAATATTCCTTAGAAATGACATCAACTCTCTCCTCACGCAAACAGCCAAATGTTCTCAGAGACACTCGTGCAGTTGCTGCTGCCCCACCTACAAGCAGCAGCACTCACTCAGATGTCAAACAAAACCATTTACATCGTAAGATTAGATCTTGACAGATACTTTTTTTTTGAGAGAAGCCTGCTTTCTAGTTTTGTATAATACAAAAGCCACAGACTTCCTAATACACAGCTGCATCACACGCTCAACTCTACGGGTAACGCATCAAAGCAAAGTATATGCTCGTAACTCAGAAGTAGTAATAAAAACAAAGGAACCATCCAAAAATGTAATGAAGTGATGGCCACAAGGCACTTTATCCTTCCTGAGATATCCATTTCCATGGGAATGAACACCAGCAGTGACTGACAAAGTTGCTACAGTTCTCATCGGCGCCAACACTGGCTGCTAGTTTTGAACCACACACACATTATTACACCAGCCACAGACTTTAGGAAGGAATAAGCCACCAACTACACAAAGCACCCTGAAAATACAGGATTTCCTGGTTTTTCAAAGAACAACCAGAAGCTGACAATAATTTCTGTTATCCCTCTTTCTTTTCAAACACATCTGAAATAACCCCGTGTACAATATGTACACGTGTATCAGCTAAATAAGGACCCTAAACTAGAAGGACACTTCAGATTTACTTCCTCCTACATGTTGAGATAGCTGCAGCAGAAACAGCAGCCTCAGCATTTTAATCACAGGTCATTCTCCCTCAGCTTCTCTACCTGTTTGTGCCTCTCCCCCAAATTCTTTGTTAAAATGATATATTAGGGGCCAAGAGTCAGAAGTTTATTAGACAGAGAATACTCTGAGGACAGTACTGCTTAAACTACTTTGATCTGATACCTTAAATATACTGCCATAGTCTCTTACCTAGGTACTCTTGGATCGTGCCACGTGCTAACACCAGTCTGAGTGTGCAGAAAATAGACTTGGCCTTGCTGAGTCGTCCTTTGCTCTGTGAAATAATAAAAAAAAATTAACACAAAACCAAAAAATGCAATACAAAACCTCACAAAGACCAATTTCCCCAAACTAAGAAATCAAAAGGATCTTGCGAATAAGAAGACAACCCATCTTNCAGCATACAGCCCAAAGTTCTCACCTTGCCTTCATGTGGCTGAGGATGTGATCAGGGCTTGGCGTTCCTTCTGACTTTTAAGGAAGGTTATTAGGTGAGGATGGTAAAAAAGGGCTAAGCAAGATAAAAAACGGCTGCTCTTGAGAGCTCGACTGCAAGAAGACACATTGAATTATGTGGTTCTGTATCTCAATGAAAGGATTTAAAATGGGTTAAAGGGGGATTGATAAGGACGCGGGAAATCCTCCAAATAAATTATATATTCTGCATTTGTTTCTCTACCGCAGATGTGTCTAGAGCTTAGAACAGGCATTGCAATGCACCAGGAAAAACACAGACACACAAATGAAAAAGCTGTTCAGTACCTTCATTCACTTGAAAACTGCAACTATATCAGAGCTGGCAGCAGTAACAGTACAGATTATTTTAAGTCAACTATATCCATACAGAGACTGGAATAATATTTATTGAGGATGGAAGAGAGTCTGCAGGCACAGACAGTCTGCAGAGGAGTCTGAAAAATATGCCATGACACTGTCTACAGCTCAGGAAACAGCAAAACTGCTTCGAGAAACAACTCTGCAACACACATCTATGGTTATTAGAAAAGGTGATCATAATGGTTTCAAACCATGCTCTGTAACCATCAGCTTTAACAGCTCTGGATTACATGGTCATAGCATGTACGTAGACAACGTCAGCTATTCATGATCTCTTCATCCTTTATGATGTCTGCCCTTTGTAATGTCTGTATTTATAGAGTTCTACCACAGCAGCTCTATAAGAAAACAAAAATGCTGGTATTTCGGGAGGAAAAAAGCCTAGTCAGAATGATCCTTCTGAGTAAAGTATTAAGCAGACTGAAGGAGTAGGATGCTAGAGAAGAAAAGCATACAGCCTTTGTAGTGACTCACAGGAATGCTGAATACCTCTGTTACAGCCACTCAGAATCAGTTTTGCTCAGTGCTCCTGGCCAGCAAGCAAACTTCATCAAACGCACAGCCTCCTAAATAATTTCTTACCGTGTTGGTCGCTCCCACTGAGTTGTTCGCGTAATATGATTTAAATACTGGATCCTTCCAGAAGCAGTTCTCCGTTCCTCCCACCTAGAATTCAGACATTGAGAGATAAGGTAATGAGTGGTATTTCCAGGAAACCAAGGCACAAAATGTTTCCAACATAAATGCCAACTCAGGAAGACTTACAATATTATGAATCATGTTAGCTGAACAGGGTAACAGGAAACAACTGAAAGCCCCACTCAGAGCTGATTTTACATACTCTTCTCTCAGATCCAGGCATATCATCAACAATATCGCACCTTCGTGTTCAATAGCTATTTGAATTCTAATTAAATCCAAATACCCATATAAAGAAACTTCTTGAAAATGTTGTCTTTAATAACACATTTAATTTCTTTTGCCCACTGATTCTAGTAAGTGCTTCCACAGTATCTTCATGCATTACTTGCTTTCAAGTCACCTTCAAGCAACATGACTTTTTGATTGTTATTATTTTTTGCACTCCAGAACACACGAGGCTCTACAGTAGCTTTGCAGTTACACAGTTAAGGAAGCATTATTCATACAAGGAACACTCTGAAGTGAAAATTTTTCAAGCATTTTCAAAAACGTTTGACTTCTCCAGATGCCAAATTAACAGAAGAATGCTGTTTAGGAATTAGCTGATAATTTACATTTCAAAATTCAGCACCTGAAAAATTAGTTTCTCCTGCCTTTACCTGCCAAGAATCACATTCAGAAGGTCTGTGTTTGCTCTGAAAAAAAATGATGACAGCACCAGAACTTAAAGCATTTTTCTGTATTTCCAAAACTGTTCTAGGTGTTAATGATGTCATTAACTCTCACAGGGACAACTCAAAATACTAGAGCCAGCCTTTGGCAGGTAAGTACAGCAAGAACTCAGGCTCCGTTACCTTTCTCAGTCGTGTTTTCCTCACTCTGATTTACACAGAAGTGATCCGTTTTACAACAGTGTCCCCCTCTGCACAGTGCTGCCAAAGGCAGCCAGGCCCATGCATTCACTACCTTGCTATAAAACTATAGGGATGAAGTCATTTTGCTGGCTGTGACGTGTTTTCTTAGATAAGCGTAATTTTAAATGGATTTATTCGTATATGCCACCTCCCACGTTCCAAGAGACAAGACAAGGGTCAAACTATTAACAATTCTGTGTTTCTTAGCAAGATTATCTCTCGCTCCCAAATTCAAAACTGCAGAACTCTGAGTGCAAGAAGAAAAATAAATTAACCTATCTGTATACTGACTTCTCATTACTGCGAAAGTCTGTTGCATGAGCTGTATTTGCATGAACATCACAGGGATGTCAGCTTACCCATCTGGTAAATCGTTATCAAATAACCGACTGCAATCCACAACTTGTCCTCCTGTGCCTATCCGGTCTCTGGACTGAAGACTTACTATTAAGATAATAAAAGAATTATTAAACATATGACATTTGAATGCAAGTTGCTGTTATATTTGAGATAGAAATGTAATAACTCGAGAGGACGAAGCTGAGCCATGTTCTGGGTATTTTTTCCTTCCCACAAATCAAAGAGAGTTACATGGAAACTGTGTGTGGTTTCATACATCTAATTCTCTGTGTCTTACTTCAAAAAAGTTAGCTTAAAGAGTACGAATGCAAGTGGAGGCAAAAGAAGTAAACTCTGAAACTGTCATAAGCTTTTCTCCGTACGAATTGGACTGTGACATTCATCTGGCAGCAGCAGGATGACCAACCTCATGCACAGCTGGAGCAGCAAGTGAGACACTGCTCATGCCACCCTTGCACTGGTAACAGAACTGCTCACAGAAAGAGCTAAAGTAAGAAATTCCTGTATGGCTTGGGACTCCTTATGGGATCCAACACGTGCACCTACACACATATGCACAAAACCAGGCAAAATTTAACTGCTAGAAGCACTACACACTTGGTTTATTGGCTACCATCCATCACTGGTGGTAAGAAGTACACAAAGCACCCTGAAAATCCCTTAGCGGCCTCGCCAAAATGGTACTGCTTTACTTATTCATTTACGTGTTTCACTGTAATGGATATTTATGCCTGAAGCTTTTCTACTACAACTATGAAAACAAAGATTTTTTTTTGTTTTTCAGGCAGCTTTTGTTCCCAATATCATAATTTGCAAGTGTCCAGTCTGATAATTTATGACACTTGTGGTCCTGTGGGGTTGGGTTGGGTTTTTTTGATGTTTTGTTTTGCCTTTAACAATAAAATGATTTCTTAAAAAGCTAACTACGTGCTGTGGCACACATCTCTTGAGGTGGCACTACAGCACCTCTGGACAACTGTCATCAAGTCTTATTCAAGTACGCAGTGAAATAAACTTACAGACCTTAACTTAAGACACAACCAAACTTTGGTCAAGATCACAAAGTTCAAAAAGCTGTAGTAGCACTGGCAGCTTTTGCCAGAGACTCCAAGTTTTCAACAACAACATGCTTTGAAGCTTAGGATTTGGGGCCTTCAACAGACCACCCCAGGGTGTCCCGCAGCACCTACTTGCTTTATTCCTAATCCATATTAACTCCTAGTCTTCCCTGAACGCTGACTTTACAAAGCAACTTCTTAGAGCGAAAGACACCTTAAATTTCATTTCAACCAAATCGAAATCTTAGCCGATGTATTTATTCTGCAACAAACCCACACATTGCAAGTTCACACTGTTGCAAGGGTTGGCAAGCAATACATACAGACAAAAATGAAATGAAACAAAGGCAGTTACCTCCCTTTGCCTGTGTGAGTACCAAAATCTGTGCATGCCTTCATTTTGTAATGAGTAAGGACTCAATTTTGTTTATGCAAAGCCACATCAGAAATAAAATGGTGGCACAGAGAGCTGCAAGATTAAGACAAGTTCAGGTGCCCTTTGCATCCACTGCTCACAAACATCCCTTCTTTGAAGATAATCCCAGGTACTTAAGGTAAAGATCCCCTTGCTCCTTGTCCCAAATTATAAAGGCATACCCACTGTGCACCTGATTCCTAAGTTTATTATCTGCTGAAGGTATCAATTACATTTAAATATTGTTCTCCAAACTTGCATCACCTCTTAATTCAGACAGTTTATCACTAGAAGGACTGAAATTGTAACTTGTTCCATCTTCTTTCTTACTTTTAATCAGGATTTCTCCACCACATAATTGGTGCAGCAGAATTACCTAGTTTTACTCAGGCTCATTCACCCATTCAACAAAACTGCCTTAGTGAAGAAAGATTAAAATATAAGGAGATTAATAATGGCAATTTAAATAATAGAAGACAGGAGTCTCTGGAATCTTACCAAGTATACGTTAAATTAAAACACAGCCATGACTGAGGAAACCTGACCTTTCTGATGATAACTGTGGAAGGCAGAACACACAGATTTGTTCTCGGTCTCCACTGTAACTCTGAAGAGCTGTGGTTTTTTCTAGGTTCAGCACGTGATCCAGCAGCTCCTGCTCATTAGGGATGGCCACAGCAGCACACCCAAAGAACTAATGCTGCTTTGGCTCTACCGCTCTTCATGGTCACATCAGGTCAAGCCAACTGGTCAGTCTGGTTTATGCCCACACTACTAACCAGTTATATCTGATAATTAGTTCTCTCTGAAGTGCATTTGCCATGCCCACACACTGCACGGTATTTGCCGCAGGCTTCCCATCTGGCATCCCAACTGGCTTGAGACCTTTCTGCTTTGGGATGGGGTGCCGGGGTTTTTTTGGGCTGTTTAATTATCGTATGTGTTCCCAAGTCATGATGACAAGGATGCATGCTGCATACTCTGGAGGGCAGCATGAGAGCAGGGCATGGTGCGAGGGCACAGTCCCTGCTAGTGTCATGTCTGAGGGGTTGCTGTGGGCAGAGTGGATCTCTGCTGCTCGGAGCAGTCAGCTGAGCTCAGTTTCCTCTTAAAAGAAACCCCACAAACAAAATCACATGCATGCAGCAGGGATGCTCAGGGGACCAGCCTACTGGAACAAAACCAAAAAGCAAACCAAACTGACAACACAGTGCACCCCAGAAAAGTGCCTGCTTTATCCTTTACTCTTCTGTGCTAGCTCACATTGAACATTTAATATTCAAAACTAGTCTGAAGTGTTGGCAACACATTTACGATTCCACATTTCTATCACCATTTGACTCTCCCATGTCACCTGACTCATCTCAACATTGTACAAACACTCACAGATAAGAGAGTAGACAGATGGTTAAAGCAACACGAAGAGGTAAAGTCACAACTATTATTCATAAGAGCACTTTGAGGACAGCAAACAAATGCACCAAAGCCTTTGTTTGCTGACTGTTATTTCAATAGTTTTCCCTGGCTGACAAAACAACAATTCTGCTTGGATCTTATGTGAAAATAAAACTGAGCATGCAAATTCACTTTTCTTTCCCCCAGGTCCAAATATTCTCATTAACATGTTCCCATAAAAATAAAGACCTCCAGATTATGATCCTTATCCTTTTTTTTCTTTTTCTTTTTTTTTTCCCTTAAGTGACGTACTAGAAACACTGCTTTCTGAAACAACTTCCAACACACCAAAAATAGAGTGTTTATGAAGTTGTTTGTGGGTACTTGTTTTGCAATTTGCCAGCTTCTTTTTAATTCTGAAGTCATTTAAGGTTTATGAGTTAGCAGAATGACAAAGCGCAGTGTACAGACATTGATCACAGACTTGTTAATAATCTGAAAACACAAAACGAATGGACCAGTTTATCCCAGACAGCAATTCACTCCCGTTACAGCACCATGTTCTACCCTTTCGCAAAATCTACCGGAAGCACAGGTCTACTGGAACTCTCAACAGCCAAGAAATTTGTAGTCAGTTTTTCACAGGGAGTTCAGGCTCAAACTATTGCTATTATTTAAAGTGAAATTAAAAGTTTTCTAAATATTTTTTCATATTATCTATGGTCTTATCTGTTCCAAGACATAATAATATTTGGGGTGGGGTGGTGGTTTGGAGGTTTTTGGAGTGATTTGGGTGTTATGTTGGGATTTTTTTCCCTTTCTAAAATTCTCTCCATACACACTTCTAGTTTAAGGTCCAAAAGGCTCTGGCACTAGACAATGAATTTGAAGACAATAATAAAATATAAACTACAGAAAACTGACACATAGGGTGGGCAGCTCTATAGCCAAGAGAATGAAAAGATAAAAGCTCTTACTTACCTACTATCTGCCCTCTAACAGTATCATTGTCATTTGGCCCCAGCTTGCACAAATCCAATCTCTGATCTACAAAACAAGACACAAAACGTCATACTGTATTTTGCTGCCTTTGAATGGCACATTCAAGTACCACTAGAACAAAATTCAGCCTAGCGTAAGATAATTAAGACTTCAAGAGATGGAGGAAAGGAAGTGAAACTACAAATCTTCAGCACAATTTCCTTTTTCATCGTAATTTTAAA
>WEIS01012712.1:0-38642 GCA_013389965.1 Todus mexicanus
CAGGAGTGCAAGGAGACCCCTGTCCCTATCCCTGTTCAGTGTCCTGAACCTTCACCGTGTCCCCAGGAGAAGCAGGAGATCAAGGAGCCCCCTGTGCCAGTCCCCGCTCCTTGCCCTGAGCCCAAGCAGTGCTTCCTCCCGGAGAATTGTCCTCCCATCGAGCAGCAGCAGGTGAAGCAGCCCCACCAGTGGCCACCCATGCAGAAGTAACCTGCAGCTGGTAAGGGAAGCTCTGAAGAGAGGAGACCACCTCCAAGCCAGACCTCCTCTCTCCCGCGTCTCAGAACCAGAGGTCGTTTTCCAGCACCCTTTCATTCCCTGCAGAATTCCTGTTACGCAGCAGCGCTCCCAGCTAACGCTACAGTCACCCCGTACTAACAGCCACCCGCTGACTGACACCTCGGGACTGTCAACCGATGATAGGGCTTCAAGCGGTGTCGCAGGCAGGTGCGTTCAGCTTCCCAGCCGCCTGAATTTCCACCCTCTCCCACCCACCCCGCCGGCTTCTAGAGGCTCAGAGAGAGACCAAAGAGCACGATGGGCACGCACGAGGTCGTTAAGCTAAATATTCAAATCCAACCCAAACGCTAGTAGGGACATCTAGGTCCTCCCTGTCCAGAGCCACACGCTGCCTCCTGGTTTTCACACCTTCCTCCCCAGCTCCCTGCGCGCCAACACCACCTCCCCCTTCGCCTTTAGGGGTTTCACCCATTAATAATAGGATTTGAGGTGAGTGCAGAACCTGCTGCTGAGGAGTTCCGCTCAACGGCAACAAGATTTCCTGAATGACGAATCCAGAGCGCTGAACATTTCATGCAATTTAAAGAAAAGAAATCCCTTGGGCTAGAAGAAATGGGGGATTTTGACAAAAGAGCCATCACCTCTTAATTAGCCGCTGAGCTGACTCGGTAAGAATCAGCTCTTTCCTCAAAGTGCTCACCCTGGATTTTCTAGGATGTGTGGGAAAAAAAAAACCCACCCCAACATACCAACAGCTCGAGCTGAGGTTATTTATGGAAAAGATCCAGATAATTGAATCCAATCCAGACGTGTTTTGAAATAGATTAACCTCAGGCGTGGCTTCCATCTGCTAGACGGGGATAAAGGAGGAAGCGTCTCCAGCGCTGTCTCAATTACACCCTGGAACGTGTTTCACCACTGCACAGTGTTGTTGCGTATGTGTTTGGTACTTATCTCTAATTGTTTTAGGCTGATATTGTATCCAGGATTTATTTCACTGTGAAAAGCGACAATAAAAATGACTTTGAATACCAAGGCGTGGAGATTTTTAGTAGCTTGTGCTTAAAAAGAGGAAAATGGGGCTTAGCTTGCAGGGCTCAGTCAATTTTTAGGCTCAAAGTTGAGTGAATTGGGGCTCAGAAACTCAGGTACACGTAAGGGACACTGTGTCCACTGCTCCTCTCCAGGTTGGACTCAGTGATCCCAAGGGTCTTTTCCAACCTCAAAGATTTTATGATTCCCAGGATGGAGAACCTTCAAGAGTCCCTGCTCCATGGCAGTCCATGGGCTGGCCGATAGTGCTTAACCCACCCCTGAGCAAGACACCCCATCCCAGAGCATCGCACACAGCATCAGCTCATGCTGAGCTGTCTCCATGGCCAAGCTGTCCCTATGACCAAGCTCTCCCCACGGCCAAGCTCCCTCCATGACCAAGCTCTCCCCATGGCCAAGCTGCCCCACTTAAACATACCCACAGGCACCTCATGACCTTCACCAGACACAGATATGTCNAGTGGTCTTTCAATAAATTGCCATCATTTTGGGCCCTGCTTGCTCGAGATATTTCACATTCCTGGTCTACTTGGTCATCACGTTAATAGCTGGAGGCTTCTCATCTATCTGAAATAAAAACATGGACAAAATTCCTTTTGAGAGCTGGAAGGCAAAGGTGCTCGAGTCCTTGCGTGGGCCTTATATACACGTGTGGGGTTAAAGATAATTCTTTGGCTAATAAAAAAGAATGAATGACACTAATAAGGGGGGAAAAAAAAATACCCGGAAACAGGTAATGAGGTTACTTATTTTATTGTAGCATGTGCCAAATTCAAGATCAGAAGGAAACAGCCCCACAATTTTATTTTTTTTTTATAGTAGCAAATGAATAAATCCAGGTTAACCAATTGCATCTCTTCGTTCAATAATTTCTGCTCGCAAGCGGCAGCGGCGGGCTGCTGATTTCCAGCTATCCCAGAGCCAGAAGACAGGAGGAGAGCTTGGAAATCAGCATTTGCCTCTTCCACGGCACGTCGCGGCCGTTGCCGTCAGCGCTACTTCTGCTTAGGGCATTGCTGCTGCTGCTGCTGCTGGGGGATGCTCTTCACGGGACACTTGACCTGCCCCTTGGGAGCCTGGCATTGCTCCACAGTCTTCGGAGCGCATTTCTCCTGGCACTTGGAAGGTATTTGCTGCTGCTGCTTCTGCTGGTGGGAAGACATCTTTGAGAAGCCTGGAAGAAAAGCAAGGTGCTGTTTATTTCAAGCCCTACACGCTTCTCCCTTTCTGGGTATTACCATTTGCGGGTTCTTCAGCTTCGACATTCAAAGCAAGAGTGAAGAGCCTTTAAAAGTTAAGCTTATGAGCAACACCACAAAGAGAAACCCTCTTGGAAAGCCTTGAGGAGGATGCTGTTCAGACCCCACGTTTGTGACGGTGACTCCAGTTTGCTGTAGCTGCCCCATATGGCTTCTCCAGGCTCTCAGAGTGAGCATCTGGAGACCAGCCGCTGCTGAGACCTCGGGGCATAACTGTAGAGAAGCATAAGCGACTCTAAGAGGCAAGCACCAGCCTAACGAAGTTGTGATCCCAGCAGGTTAAACGGCTACAGAGGTGGAGAGAAAAAACGATGAGAGGGGTTCTCCTTCTTTCCCTCAGCTCGCTATTTGCTGAACGTTTCAACTTTGACAAGCTGAGGAGCAAGACAGATTTTAATGTGAGCACCTCTAGCCCAAGGAGAACCTCAGAGGAATGTTGCAAGTTAGTCAAAGAGAAGCAGAAAGCTGGGGACGGTTAAAAATGGTTTTGAAAGAGAAAACTCATTTAATAAGTATCCCTTCCAGCAACAGCCACAGCCCTGCTTAATTCACTGAGAGCCTCAGAGCAGGAACCACGTCGCTGGTGTTGACTTGTCCTCCTGCTCGGTTGTGAAATTATTTTGTACAAAGAAGTGAAACTCGGAGCCCTGGAAAATGCAGTGATCAGCCCAGGGCTGCTCAATGGATGTCAAACACGCTGCTGGTGGATGCCACCCTTTGGTATAATCAATACCCGAGGGTTATCCACAAGGATTCTTATCAGTTGGGGGAAAAGAATTGAGAGGGTTGACAAGAGTTTGCTGATGCCAAGAGTCAGCAAAGCCACCGTCTGGAGCCTCAAAAAGGCTCCGAGTAACATAACGCGGCTTTCACCTGCACGGAGGTGAAGCGGCCACAGAGAGGAGCTGAAACTGCTACTAAAGAAACAAAATAAAGGAAAAAAAACCCCACCCTCACTCCCAAGAGCAGAGCACTAGAAACCCCCACCTAGAGCTCAACACGCACAGAAGGGCTCACCTGGTGTCTCCTGCTGCTAGAGGAAGAGAAGAAGAAGCCACTCCAGATTAATGAGCCTCCCCAATCGGAGGCTTTTATACGCTTTCAGAAGTCAGCCCCGGGAGCTGATGACAACAGATTAACTTGATGACCAGAATCTTTCACAACCAGAACCTGCTCCACTGACACCTCCATACACCTGGACCTCAGTCAAGGTCTGTGAGAGATGCCTCCTGTTTCAGGTGCGGGGGATTTGTTGTTTTTAATGCAAGGCACACCCAATCAGGTAATAACTGGCTAATTTATTAATTATTCAGCTTGTCTTGATCCTGGGCGAAGATCCCACAACTCAACTCGGCTTTGAGAGACGCGTCAGATCTGCTCCAGAGGAAGCAGAAGGTGTTTGCATAAAGATTCGGTGCTTCCTGACTGATTTTTTCTGTGGTCACCAGGGGAGATTCCCCAGCTGGGATAAATCTGGGTAGGGTGAGGGAGGTCTGGAGGCTGCACCCCAGCTCCTGGGAAGGGCAGCAGGTCAGGGTTTGGCAGTTTGTGCTTTGAGGGGTTTGTTTCTCTCCTTCTCTATTTTCCTTCCCCTTTTGGGGAAGGAAAACATTTGATGTTGCCAAGAAATTAGAGACCTTTCACCTTATTTTTGTCTTGCATTTTCCCTTAGCTTTTGGCTGCAGGAGCAGAACCTTCTTCCCTACAAAAACTTGGTTTGGCCTCCTGAAGCTTCTTTTTTTCTGGAGGTGAATCCATGTTTCAGAAAAATAGTGACGCCCTTGACATCTTTCCAAGGAAGGAGCAGAGAAAAGGTTTCTACTGGAACCTCGTCTATAGCTCTAATGGATGGAGGAGGTAGTTCAAGCCTCCCTTGAGTTGTCCTCAACGCTATGCCCTGTGGGGTCATATTCAGCCCTGTGACTGACAGCCCAGGCTCCATGCCACACGTGTGATGCATGGAGAGGTGGTGGACACGGCTTCCACCGGGTGTGGGCCAGCAGAAGGTGCTGATGGACACAATACCATCATCCCATATCTTCACGTGCCTCACTCGCACCTGATTTACCAAGGGTCTCGATGCCCCCGAGGTTGCTGTGGACTGAAGGTCACTAATTTGCTGGTAATCCCCAGGGAATCTCAGCAACGCTGCGGAGCGACCACAGGCACGCTGGGGAGCGGCGTGTCAGGGCTTGCGCAACACCTTTTCCTACAGGCGCGGGAAGGAAGCGTGATGAGCACAAACCAACAGGTCCCCGCTGCCACTTCCTCTGGGCTTTGCGGAGCTGCATGTTCCCGGCCATGATTGCGACGCTCGCAGCAGAGGACAAGAAGATTTTCCATGACTAACGCAGCTGATAGAGCCCGATGAATATGCTTGGAAGTCGGTCACAGGTGACTAACCTGTGGGATGGATCTCATGAGGAGCCGCCTCTGGCTTCTTGACTAAGCCTTTTTCCATGCCTGGAAGTGGGAACTGACGTGACACGAGTGGCAGCAGCCAGAGGTTATTAGTGAGGCAAAGCTCATTGCTGAATCGCCGAAGATTTATGTCCAAGAGTGCAAATTAGAGGTGCACATTCTTGATCTCCTCCATTTTCGTGCCGTTGAGTATCCGGTGCACCCACTCCTGCTTTGCCCATCCGAGCCGAAAAGGCGTGTTCGGGCGTAGAATCTGTTTGCCTAACTGCGACATGTTTTGCCTGTCATTATCCCTGCTGGATGGTGTCACCTTTTGGTGTTGACAGAAGGGACACAAAGAGGAATCTGCTGTCAAGCTCGACACCTGCACCCAAGGCTTCATTACAAGCTGATTTGGTAACAGCGTGTTTACACACACCTAAATATAACTCTTTTCTTCTCTAGATTAGATACCCTCCACCCTTGCCCTAATGATATGGTAGGTGGATAGCAATTCTCTGCAGCCCAGACATGGAAATTGCGTGGCAGTCACAGAGATGGAGGTGAGCAAGTCACATGCACGGTGTAGAAGACAATGGGGGTATTGTCTCCGAAACTCAGCGGCCCAATGGGTCCAACGTCCCTCCAGTCAATGGGCCTCCTCCAGCTTCCAAATCGTGCCTCCAAATAAAGAGGGTGCATTTATAACTGAATTTAAATACTATTGTACCTGCCAGATGTTAAGAAACCCAAGCGCTCTCCCAGTCAAGGATGTGACTTCTGCTCGAGAGGAGAGATAACGAGAGGGAGACCTGCCCAAAGCCACGTGGAGTATCTGCAGCGAACCTGGGAGCAAAACTGCAACGTTGCAGGGCTTCAACCTGTTCCCGGGCCACAAAAAAGGCTCACCTCCTGCAGCCAAGTCCCCTGCTTCACGTATTTAGTTAGAGGATCGGGGAGGAATTCATCTACTTTTGTCTCCATCAGAAGGTTTGGAAGAAATGATTCAAATCCCAGCAAGAAAGTTTCAATCCTTTCTTACTTGGATTTGGGGGTTTTCTTCCCCTTAAATTTACTTTTGAGCAGCTTCTAAGAGTTGCCTCCGAAATCCAGAGATATAAAGATCAAATAAAGGTGAGAACTAAATTTCAATCACTGTTTTCGCTCTTCTTTTGGTATCTGTCAGTGTTGAGGGGATGAGGTTTTGCTTATAGAAGACGTGACAATGCTGTCCCTGCTCACAGCCTTGCACCACGGGCACAAATCCTGCACAACCACCATGACCATTTAAAATGAAAACTAAAGGAAGATCTTCTTGGGTCCAAAGATGAGGAAACGGGGAGGAGAAAGAAAGACAGAAGACACATGATGCCATCGATGGTCAGTTTTTATTGCTGCACACAGACATTGAAAGACAAGAGGATAGACATTCAAAGACAAGGCGAGAATTGAAGAATACAAGAGGAGACAACTTCCAAAATTAACTGCCTATGGCACAACCATTGCTCAAGAACTTCCCAAGATGCCCAGCAGTATAATATTGGTCAGCTGCAGTTACCAAGAAGAAAAAGGTGCTGAGATAGCAGCACCAGAAGTATCGCAGGAGATAAAGAAACACTCAGAGAAGTATTTTCCAAGACAAATTGAGCGTGGGGTAACCAGGAGAGGTCTCGGTCCGTTGCAAATGGGTCGGTAACTTGGTTTTCGTTCCACGGATGCTCGTGAGCCGGTGGATATCGCACGGTGCTGAGCACCGGGCGCGGCTCAGGCGCTGAGGAGATCAGCACGGTTTAGTGCAGACGGTGCCACAGGGCTCCAGGCACACGGTCTCGCAGGAATCCACGCACTTGGTGGTGCACACCTCCACGCACTGGGGCGGGCAGGGCTCCACGCACTTGGTGGCGCAGGTCTCCACGCACTGGCTCGGGCAGGGCTTGACGCAGACGTCGATGCACTGAGGGGGGCAAACATCCACGCACTGAGGGGGACAAGGCTCCACGCACTGGGTGGCGCACTGGGCGGCACAGGGCGTCGGGCAGACCTCCACGCAGGGCGTGCACTGGCTGGGACAAGGCTCCACGCACTGGGTGGTGCACTGGGTGGCACAAGGGGTGGCGCAGACCTCCACGCAGGGCGCGGGGCACGGCTCCACGCAGACGGTCTTGCAGGGCTCCACGCACTTGGCGCATTTCTGCATGCAGATGGGAGGGGGCAGGCAGGGCTGCTTGCACTGCTCGTAGTAGGACATCCTTCCGAGGTGCTGCGAGAGCTGCAGAGAGAAGAGAGATACCAAAATCAGGACCCTCGATCTTTCATCTCCAGCCACAACTCCCAACCTGAGCTCTTGAAACAACTGACGGGCTGAGCAAAGGACTGTTAGAGAAGATGGCACGCGTGGAGGATTCCTGGATTCAGACACGCACAACTAACGCTGCCCAGTTATTCCTCCCTGCCTTGGGAAGCTGCAAGCGTCACTGTCAGGAAGACTAGACCCATAAACCCTGAATTCTGTAGAACCACCTGCAGTTAAACTTTGTAGAAGCTGCAGCACAAAACCAGCTCATTTCCTTATTTTCTTAATTGAATCCACAAATGTTCCAAGGCCCATCTTCAGCTTCTTCAGCTCCTCGGGCACATCACGGAGCACATCCCCCTTTGGGTAGAGGTTGAGTTGCTAATGCCCAAGGATAAAGCTCGAAGGGCAGAAATCCAGATGTTATCCTAGATCCTCCAGCCGCGTATCACAGGATGTCATCAGGGTTGTATCGCAATTTACGGGCTCGTCCTTCCACGAGAGAAGGGTTGGCCCGGGGGTTGCAGCTCCTCTTTCCAATTCATTTTCTCCTCTTGACTTCTCCCAGATGCCTCCTGCAGCTTTGCCCTCAGGTATTCCGCAGCTTCCTTCTCCCAGATAATGCTTCTTCCCACCCATCTCTTTTGAAGTCCCAAAGACTTCCTCTGCAGCAGCCACTAATTTATTTAATTTCCAGACTTAACGAGGTACGAAAAAGCAAAGAAATTAATGAAGATAGAATATGAAGGAGGATGAGAGACGGTGGCAGTTTCTGAAGAGGGGACAGGACATTTACAAGCTACTTAAGGAAGAGCAAATTCTAAATAAGAGTTGAACATCCAGCGGACAAGTCCTGGCACAGAAACATCAGAAGCAAAGCTCTCTCCCGTGGCCACTAATGTATTCTCGGGACCAGAACAAGGTCGCAACACAACCGTCGCATTATTCCCTGATAAATCCAAGAAAGACTTACCAGTTCACCAAAGCAGATGAGTGTAGGAGAAGCCCAAATGAACTGGCGTGAGCATCAAAATGCAAACCTTTTTATACGGCTCGCGTGGCGTCACCTCCGGAAACAAGGGAGCCCAGGGGGATGGACACCTGACCACTAACTACCTGACCAGGCTCCACCTAGACATGCTTTACATATTTGTTCACATCCTAAGTTTTGAGGGAAACCCTCTTCCAGGAAAAACATGTGATCCTGAGCAAATTCTGCTTCTATCTCACACCCGAATCATGCAGTTCCCAACGGGAACGACACGGTCATTAAAAAAAAAATCAGGAGTTGGATTAATTGCTTTTCAAGCGAAGCGTTAATAGGCTCGGAGATTTTCATCTTATTTCCATAAATGTTGGAATGATACCTTAGGTTTGGGGTTTTTTCAATGAGGAGCTGTTATTAGGGAAGAGGGACAATTGATTTGGTTTGTTTGAGAAATGCCACGTCTTAATTCTCATGGTAAGAAAGAGCTAAGCCTACAGCAGGCCACCAGCGTTTCCACAACCTCTGGAGGTACCTGTTTCTTTAATATGTTATTAAACCGTTCCTTGAATATCTTATTAACCTGTTCTTTTAATATCTTATTAACCTGTTCTTTCAATATCTTGTTAACCTGTTCCTTGAATGTCTTATTAACCTGTTCCTGTAATATCTTATTAACCCGTTTCTTTTACATCTTATTAACCATTTAATACACCCAACCCATCCCTCTCCACCCTCTCAACTCCTCACGCTTGGTAGTGCCACTGAGGACGCAACTTCAGTTATCTTGAGGACTTCTTCAAACCATTCAGGGGTACTGGTTTTAAAAGGATTTTCTCAGTGCCAGAGGAGGGTAAAGGGCTTGATTTAAGTGGGATTTAACCCTCGTGGATGCATTCCTCTGTGACCTGCCCTAGGTGACCATGCTGGAGCAGAGAGGTTGGACAAGATGTTCTCCAGAGGTCCCATCATGCTGGGATTCTGCGATTGAAGCCTTTTGCTGATCACAGTATCTCACTCTCGTCACGGAAAATCTTTATCACTCTGAGATATTCCAATCACGGAGGTGGAATGTGAACACCAGGCTCTGTCTCGGTGGCCAAATTCCCCAGTGAGATCACTTGCAGAAATGCTAAACGGGGCAAAAAATCAACCAACCAACCAACCAACCAACCTGCTGAGCATGAGCAGCGCATCCTGTTTACCCTGGAAGCCAGGAATCCTGCTGGAGAACGGCAGGCCCAGGCACTGGTTCCTGTCCAGTGTTTACATGGTGACAACTGGAATTCCCGTCCTAAGCTCATCATGTGAGCGCCACCAGGGATTTGCAACTGCTCCTGACACCCTCCCAGCAGCACCTCATGGTTTGGTCAGTCTTTCCATGACTCTTCCTTCGCTGGACACACTCGGTGCGTCACGTGCCGCTCTCCACCTCGAGGTTTAGAGCTGAACTGGTGGCTTTTAGAGATAATGGGAAGAAATAGGGGCTTGTACAGCGTCGTTTGCTTGGACATCCGCTCCAGGAGGAGGAGAAACACCCATGACAGCCTCAAATAGACCCTGCACATCGTAAAATGAACTGAGAGCAACTAGCTCAGATTTACGTGTCTAATGTTTTGTTTGCTAATCTTAGAATCATGGAATCACAAACAGGTTTGGGTGAGAAGGGACCTTTAATGGTCAGCTGGTCCAAAACCCCTGCAGGGAGCAGAGATATCCACAGCTAGAGCTTGAAGTTCAACCTGGCCTTGAATGTCTCCAGGGATGGGGCATCAACCACCTCTCTGGGCAACCTGGGCCAGGCTCTCACCATTTTCAGCATCAAATATGTCTTATTTCTCTCTCTCTTTCCAGAACCAACCCTGCTGGGTGGTGCTGAGCAAGCGATTGTCCTCCAGGACTTCTAGGTCCCCTCACAGCAGCAATCTCCAACACTTATCTCGCTGTGGAGTTTCTCACAAGCCGGTTCGTACAGTTCTTCACCCTTTCCTGGGGCTCCAGGCTAACCTCGAACACCAGCGCTGAGGACCGGTCCTACACCTCCCTTTCTGCAGGGGGTGATTATGTTTGATTAGTGAGGAATTCCAAGAGAAAAAAGCATTTTAGGACGTAGAAATTGATCGGTGCTTGTAAGACGTGGGAACATTAGAGGGCGGGATTCTTCTTCTTCTTCTTAATTGACACTTATTTGTGGATCTCTTATTATATTTATGAGCAATTTGGTCATTTGACCGGTCACATTAACTTGAGTGAGTCAGGAACCCACCGCAACATCCTCTTGTGGCTGTCATCCTCGGGCAAAAGAGCTGAAACGAAGCAATTTTTCCCAAATCTGACACTTTCTAGGACCTGTTTCATTAAAAGGCACGTTTCAAGGGCTCTTGAAGAACCAGGGGCTGGTGTAATGGGCAGCAAAAAAGACGCAAAGAGCATCAGAGACCTCAAACCTGAACCAGAAGAAGTTGCTGGAGCCCAGGAGGAGGCAGATTCCCTTACCCAAGGCCTTGGCTGATGCTGCAGAAAAGGAAACCCCTGAGCACTAATTCTGATGCTCGGGAGAATATTGCCGAAGAAAAGAACAGGGTCAACACTTTTACCTCCCAATAAGCCAAGAGGGACTTCATATTTCACCCCCAAGAGCTACCAAGGATGAAGGGACATCAAGATTGGAGCCCTTTTCCTACAACCATAAAAATTACCCCTGCAAACATGAACCACACCATGGTCACGGAGATATGAGTGTTACCAACAACACAGGACGGGCAGATGTCACGAGTTTTGATGCAAACGTCTCAAACAGATACTTTTTGCCCTGAGTAACTCTGGGTAGGCACCAGCTGGGGGTTGTTCAGCTGGATTTCTGCTAGAAAAAAACCCACCGCTCTTTCATAAAGTGCTGAATATTTTGCTTTAAAACTACGAGCCCTCTGGATTTCTTTGCATGGCTTGGTTTACTTAAAAGCCTCTGGAAGAAGCTTTCTTCCTTCCAGCTTCCAGAGCTGGTCGCCATCAGGGATTTCATTTTGCTGAGGGCAGCATCCCACAGAGCCCATGGTTGGGGAATCCAAGCATTTCCCTAGAAATCGAGGATTCTCCCCATTTTCCCACCCACTTTGTTGCAATTCAATCTTCAAGTCGAGAGCTTCACAGAATCACAGAATTAACAAGGTTGGAAATGACCATAGAGATCATCAAGTCCAACCTGTAACCTATTACCTAGCCTATCACCAACCTATTACCCAATATCATCTATTCATCTAATCATCTAAATCTTGTCCCTGCGTACATCGTCCAGCCTCTTCTTGAACACATCCAAGGACGGCGCCTCCACCACCTCCCTGCGCAGCCTATTCCAATGGGAAATCGCTCTCTCTGGAAAAAGGCTCTTCCTAACATCCAGCTTAAACCTCCCCTGACTCAGCTTAAGACTGTGTCCTCTTGTTCTGCCACTGGTGGCCTGAGAGAAGAGACCAGCCCCCACCTGGCTACAACATCCCTTAAGGGAGTTGTAGAGGACAACGAGGTCTCCCCTGAGCTTCCTCTTCATTACACCCAACTTTCCCCTCTCGTCATCTCCTCCCACTACCACCCACGGCCGATGCGAGGGCGCGATCCAGCAGCGAGGGCAGCTTCCAGGTGGAGCTGGTCTCCAGGCTGCTGGTCCATCCTGGCTGGGGCTGAGGTCACATAGCTGAGCTGCCAGGAGGTTGAGTGAAGAAGGCAATTAGTCTCCTCTCTGAAAACAAGTGGCTTCTCTAGTCCGTGCCCGAGGGATTATTTGATCCGGTGATGAGATCATCACTTCTGGGGCTGAGAGGAACCCAAATCCGGCACTATCCACCTCTTTTCCTGTTTACTCAGGAAGGTGAGTGCTCCGTGAAGAATGGTAAGTGAACATCTGAAGGCAATCACAGCTGAAACGGAGGAACTGGCGGCGGTTGTGGGAAAATACCTCATCTGCTTTATCTTTCTCCTTCTCACACACGTGATGCCACGGCCGGTGGGCCTGATTCACCATAGAACCTTTGAGATCATGGAGTCCAACCGATCCCCCAGCGCTGCCAGGACACCACTACCCCATGTCCCTCAGCACCACATCTCCACGGCTTGGCAACCCCTCCAGGGATCAGGGGGACTCCCCCCCTGCCCTGGGCAGCCTGGGCCAGGCCTGGGCAACCCTCCTGGAGAAGACGTTTCTCCTCAGCTCCAACCTAAACCTCCTGTGGAGCAACTTGAGGCCAGCTCCTCTTGTTCCTTGGGAGAAGAGACCGAATCCCAGGTGGCTCCAATCTCTTTTCAGGAGCTGGAGAGATGCTTCCTTCACTCCTTCCAGCCCCTTGGTGTCCCTGGGACCCTGCAAGATCTGGCAAATGCTCCTGGTCTGCAGTTTGTGGGATTTCATCCCACCTATAATATGCAAAGACATAGAGGAGCCCAAGGCTGAGATCTAACATAAAAATAAGGACAGAAAGAAATGAGAAGAGGTGCTGTCCCACCTGCTCAGGGCCTGCTCCCAACCTCAGCTCCTCACCTTAAACTCCTCTACTAGAAGAACCGAGACAGGGATAAATTGCAGGTGAGTCACCAGCCACTGGCCCTGGGGCATCTTTAAAGGAGCAGCCAGTGGGTGCTGGCAGACAGAGCTGCGCCCAGCTCTGCCAGGGTGGCTTCCCCCGCAGTCTGGCTCCTCCTGGCTCCTCCCTTCAGCCGCTTCTGCAAAGTCCCGTCCCGCTCTGCACCATCTCTGCTCTGGAAACCTGCAGAGCCCTTCCCTTGCCTTGTGCAACAGGCTGATTTGAGTTCCTGAGGAAGTTCCTTGCTCCTGGGTGAGCAACAGTCACTTGGGTGGCAAGAGGCTGGGGCCAGACTCTGCTAGGGGGTGCCCAGCACCAGGGCAAGGGGCAGCGGGCACCAACTGGAAGCCAGGAGGTTGCAGCTGAGCAGGAGGAGCAACTTGTTTGGGGGGAGGGTGTTGGAGCCTGGCCCAGGCTGCCCAGAGAGGTTGTGGAGTCTCCTTGTCTGCAGAGATTCCAAAGTGATGCTGGGCCCCCTGTTCTGCTGACCCAGGTTGGGGGGCACCAGATGATCTCCAGAGTTTCCTCCAACCCCACCACGCTGGGATTCTGTGAGCCTAGGGGAATGGAAAAGTGAAGGGAACACCTGCAGTCACCTGATGCCAAGATCATTGTTTATTTTTTTTTATTGCTTCATAGAAAAAAAAAAAAAAAAAAGAGAAGGTGATAAGAAAGAACAAACAGGGAAATTCCTCCACCTACATCAGAGTGAAGAAGAATTCCAGAATCTCTCTCCCAGGCAATATTCCTGGGGGCACAAAAAGTCAATGAGCTACATGCTACAAGGAAGGATGTTCTTGAGGTGAACGCAGCAGAAACGCTGCAGAACGTGAGGAGAACCTTTTGGGGACTTACTCTTCCTAGGACAGGAAGGGCACGTGGAAAGCGAAGATGTGAGGAAGACGTTGGTAAGTTCCGGGATCTGCAAACCATTTTCATTCCTTAGACTTTGGAGCCTCCAGACGGCAAAGCAGGGGTCGGTCCTCTTGTGGGTCCCACCACGGGAGGCTCCACACGGATCTCCTCAAGGAGCCAGGCCCTTCCGGCAGATGTCCGCACACCTGATGGAGCAGCGCTGGCCGCAGGCCGGTGTGCAGACACCCACACACTGAGGGGTGGCCTGGGTCACGCAGGTGGTGGGACAGGAATCCACGCACCTCGTGACAGCCTGGACGCCCCCGCAGCAAGGGTCCACGCAGGTGGTGGCACATCTGGTCACAGGTCCACAGCACTGATCTACACATCTGGTGGTGCACTGGGTCGCTTGACCGCAGCAGGGATCCACGCAGGTGGTGGTGCACTTGGTCCCCTTCTCGCAGCAGGGGTCTACACATCTGGTGGTGCACTGGGTCACCTGCTTGCAGCAGGGATCTACACATCTGGTGGTACACTTGGTCACCTCACCGCAACAAGGATCCACACATCTGGTGGTGCACTGGGTCGCTTGACCACAGCAGGGATCCACGCAGGTGGTGGTGCACTTGGTCACCTTCTCGCAGCAGGGGTCTACACATCTGGTGGTGCACTGGGTCACTTCCTTGCAGCACGGCTCCACGCAGGTGGTGGTGCACTTGGTCACCTGCTCACAGCAGGGATCTACACATCTGGTGGTGCACTTGGTCACCTGCTCACAGCAGGGATCTACACATCTGGTGGTGCACTTGGTCACCTGCTCGCAGCAGGGATCTACACATCTGGTGGTGCACTTGGTCACCTGCTCGCAGCAGGGATCCACGCAGGTGGTGGTGCACTTGGTCACCTCACCACAGCAAGGATCCACACATGTGGTGGTGCACTTGGCCACTTGATCGCAGCAGGGATCCACGCACTTCGTGGCGCATCTGGTCAGCCGTCCACAGCTGTCCAAGCACCAGGTCGCACACTTGGGAACTCCGTAGCATTGAGGCAGGCACAAGGGCGCGCACTTGGGCACTCCGCAGTACGGAGGCACGCACCAGGGAGCACACTTCTTCACTCCGTAGCATGGAGTCACGTACCTGGTGGGAACCTTGGTCACTCTTCCACAGCAGGGATCCACACACTTGAGCACTTCAGTACAGCAGGGATCTACACATCTGGTGGTGCATCTGGTGACAGCTCCACAGCAGGGATCTACACATCTGGTGGTGCATCTGGTGACAGCTCCACAGCAGGGATCTACACATCTGGTGGTGCATCTGGTGACAGCTCCACAGCAGGGATCTACACATCTGGTGGTGCATTTGGTCACTTGATCACAGCAGGGGTCTACACATCTGGTGGTGCATTTGGTCACTTGATCACAGCAGGGCTCTACACATCTGGTGGTGCACTGGGTCACTTTTTCACAGCAGGGCTCCACGCACTTAGTGGTGCATCTGGTGACAGTTCCACAGCAGGGATCTACACATCTGGTGGTGCACTTGGTCACCTGCTCGCAGCAGGGATCTACGCAGGTGGTGGTGCACTTGGTCACCTCACGACAGCAGGGATCTACACATCTGGTGGTGCACTGGGTCACTTCCTTGCAGCACGGCTCTACGCGCTTGGTGGTGCACTTGGTCACCTGCTCGCAGCAGGGGTCTACACATCTGGTGGTGCACTGGGTCACCTCACGACAACACGGATCTACGCATTTGGTGGTGCACTGGGTCACCTCCTTGCAGCACGGCTCCACGCACTTGGTGGTGCACTTGGTCACCTTCTCGCAGCAGGGATCCACGCAGGTGGTGCTGCACTTGGCCACCTCCTTGCAGCAGGGATCCGCGCACTTGGCCACCTCCTCGCAGCACTTATCTTCACATCTGGTGGCGCGCTCGGTCACTTTGCAGCAGCAGGGGTCGGCACGAGCCGTGAGGCACTTGGCGAGCTCCTCGCAGCGCTGCGGCGCGCAGGCGGCGGCGCCGAGGCAGCAGGGAGGCAGGCAGCCGGTGGCCTGGGCCACACCAAGGTTACCCAGGTTGACGAAGGTGGTGGTGCCCCGAGGAATCCCGGCGTAGCAGCAGGGATCCAGGCAGCGGGGCAAGCACTGGACGTTACGGATGGTGCTACAGGGATCCGGGCATTTCTTCACGGGAAAGCTCCTCACCAGGACGGTGGGAGGTGGAAGGCAGAGCTGTCTCAGTTGGAAACCATTTTGGTGACACATCTTTTGAGGGAGGGGTAACGTCTGAAAGCAGGAGAAGGAAGATACGTTGAGGAAAACGGAGACCTTCCGCTTTCACGCGGCTATTTTATACGCTGAGCTAAACGAGACCTTTATTTTCCCAGCAGAATATTAAACAATACAGTGGGAAAACAGCCCAAAATCCACAGCAGGTCACTAACTTGCCATTAAAGTATTTTAGACAAGTTTGTAGCTATGGGCTACACACTGACTTCAAACAGCTTCTTCTTAAAACAGGCAAGAGCAGTGCTGTCACTTGGACCCCACTAGATTAGTCCACGGGGTCTGAAGTCATGAGAGTTCCCACCCATCCACAGCTCCCCTTGGTTTGGGGTTAACTCTTGGACTTTGCTTCCCTATTTCCACCAGAAAAGGTGGAAAGCTTCCCTGGAACCCTGTCCACACGCAGGTCCTCACCTAGAGGAGATGAGTGGAAGCTTCACACTGGAAAATTTCCACAGGCAGAGGCTGGGACGCTCCCAGCGCCGGTGCTTTCCCACCTCTCCCACAGAAGTCCTCCTCGCTCTTCTCACCCAGACTTCCTCCCAGGCATTGCTTACCCTTTGCAGTCTCTGAGTCTCCACGTCTTATCTTCCCTCCCACTTTTTGCCCTTTGAAGTCCCAGACTCGCCTTTTGATCTCCCTCAAACCCAGTAATTTCCTGGTTAAAACCGGGCACCAACGGCACTGGGGAAGGAGAGAGGTTCGTCCACTCTCGACTACCCGCAGCCGTACCTCGATGGAGAAAAAGCTCAGCAATTGCAAAACCTCCAGGGCGAGCAAAGCCTGGGAGAAGATGGGATGAGCATCTCCCCTCGGCTCAGCTGCTTGAGAAGCACCACACACAAATCTCGCTCACCCAGAAAGCTCCTAACCTGCTTCTGCAGGTACCACCTCGAAATTAAACAACCCCAGCCACTTACTTCCCTTCCCAGTCAGCCAAGGGAGACTTACCCAGTTCACCACCAGCAAGTAGGAAATGAAACCAAAATGGCTTGAGAAACCCTCCAATATGAAGCCTTTTATACGATTTCGGTGTCGGTGGCCCCGGAAGTGAGACACCTCAGGGGTATGGAAATAAAATTTGTAATAATCCAGCCTCGCTCCTCCTCCAATCCTTCAATTACTCGCTCACATTATAATTTTTAATGCAACCCGGCCATTCAGGTGGGACATGCCACACTATGACTGCTGCCTGCAAGCTTGAATTCTTCCTCCACGTATTTCCTACGGGGGGATGAGAAACAAGAAGCTGATGAGCCAGCCCGGAAACAATCCCCCTCGGGATTAAACTGGATTTTGCTAGAATTGAGTTGCTTACATTTCCTTGCGCCTTGTCCTGAGTCAGCCACACGGTGCAGGATTACAGACGGGGTAGGACTCCTTGGGCTGCTCTACTGGGCCACTTTGTTTGGTCTTCGAGCACAGAACTCCCCTCCTACCAAGAATTTTATTCCCTTGGCATTTCCCTTGGAATTTCCCTTGTTGTAACGTGCAGTCATTGCCTCTCTCCCCATCTCTGGGCACCTCTCAGAAGAACGTCTCCATGAATACCTTTAGAATCCTGGTAGAGGTCCCAGGATCTCCTCTAAGTCTTTCCCTTTCCAGGGTGAGAATGTCCTTCAGCCTCTCCCCATCCATCACCTCCTCAAGGCCCCTGGCCCATCTTGGTGGTCTCCACTGGACTCACTCCAGTTTGTTGGAGACTGTCCTGCACTGTGGACACCAACTTGGATGGAGTGTCCAGATGTGGTCTCACACGTGCCAGAGGGAAGGGAGCACTGTGCCCCTGGAACTTAGGGGCTCATAACAACTCTGCTCCTCAATCAAGCGCGGTACGTCAGCGTGATTTTGGCAGTCAAGCAGGCAGGGAAAGCTTCGCTCTGCATTAACATCTTCAACGTCACTCAGGCTCCTTCCAGGACTTCTCCTGTGGTGGTCCTTCTCTACGCAGCGACGCTCCCGGGTGACGAACCATCTGCGTGTGTTTGGTGATCTCACCACAGTGTCCACGGCAGTGGCTGGTTTGAGTTTCTATTGCTTAGGAGGTTAAACCAAGACCAACATTCACAGCTCGTGACAGACGGCAAACCGTGCACAGTTGCCATGTCGCAAGTAGGGTCAAGTGAAGATGTTCTTGTCTGGAAAATCCCTCATTATAAGAGAGAAAGGAGAACCAACAAGTGCATCACCTGCAAGAGATCAAAGACCTGGAAACTTCCTTCTCTGCTCACTCCAAACTAGCCCTGAAGCCACTTGGTGACACAAGAACTGAACCAGAATCACTTGCATGCAAAGATGAGGGCATAGATCACCCGGAGATGAAGGTGTGTTCTTGTGTCTGCACACTCTGGTCCCTTTAAACGTGCATGGCCATGCTGCTGAGAGCGGCAGTGTCCAGCACGGTGGCTTTGGGTTATTTAAATTGAAATAAAGACACCGGGGCTGCGTGACCGCTGGGGCTGCCAGTGATCGCTGCAAACCACAGCGATGTGACTTAACCCCACGTCAAATTCAGCGGACTTTGGTAAACCAAAGGGTGAAGGGTAAAGGGTGGTGGTCACTTCTCTGCTTCTCCTCCTCTCATCCGCCTGCTCTTCAGGGGTGTACCTGCGTGAGGATAAAGGTGACACGATGGCGATGGAGCAGCGTCGAGCCAGAGCTTCAGGAGAAGACGCAAAAGCATCACGAGACTGGGGATGATCTAAGAGTTTCCAGCAGCACGTCAGCAGCACCGTGGCTGGCCAGGGCAGCAGCAGCGACAGAAAGAGGTCAGCTGTGGCTAAAAATAATCGAATTGCCCAGATCCCACATCCCATCCTGTCTCTAATGGTCCTCATGATGTGTTGGGCTGGAGGATGTTTTACCACCACAGAAAAAAAAAAAACCCTGCCCCGTGACCGGCCGAGAGTCCATTCATTTCCCAAATTCTTTTCTGGCGTCAGCCCCACTGAAAGGCCACGTGAATTCTCCAGCCATCTTTGTTCACTTGAGGTTACACGGAAATAGCCAGTTTCCAGTCTAAATAATTAGCCCAAGAATCCATCACAGGGCGGAGGCGGAGCAGGTCCGGGTTAGCAAAAGGTGGCTTGTCTGGGTGCCTGGGGCTCCTCACCTCTGGAGGCTCTTGAGTATACAAAGCAGATCCCAGGTTGAAGCTGCCGTGTCTGCTCATCCTGTTTATTCGCTGATACCAAGCTGGGTAAGTACGTTTGGGATTGGGCAGATCTCAAGGAGTTCGCTGCTACTGGCAGCACGAGGGAAATCATTTCTTGGCTCTCCCACCTCCTTGGTGACAAGGGTTTGAAAGAGTAATAACCTTCCTCCTTCGTGTTTCCTTTGCCATAATTCCCACGGATGCTCCCCAAAATGCTTCCTGCTGTCTCAGCATTGGGTTTAGACACCATCCTGCTCCCGGAGCACCTCCACGGCCGGCGGGAGCCAGAACGGCTGCGCATGTAGTTACCAGCTCAGCGGTGAAGTGACTGCGGCGTCGCGGACGGCGGCGAGTCCCGAGGTCCCAGGTAAGAGCACCCGGCTTCACGAAAAACCTGAACAACTACGTCAGTCTTCTACTTGTCCGGCTTGTTGCTGCTTTCAGCCACGGTAAAGGTAGGACGGCGAGCTGCAGCCGCTGCGAGATGGGTGTTCTCCTGCAAGGGAGGTCCCGGCTAAGGAGGAAACACCTGGAAAAGAGAGGGGATGGAGTTTAGAAACCCGCTGAAAATGTAAATCCTATGTTAGTCCTACCTGGGCAAGCAACCACTGCAAGGGTGGAATTGTTCAGGATTTGATACAAAAAGCTGAGTTGGGGGGTTTGTACTGAAAACCCAAACGACCAAACCACTTTTCCTAAGGAGCAGTTGCAGCATTTAAAAGAAACCCAGCAGCTTTTTCCTCTCCATTCCTTATCTCACGACTAAACGGTGGCACAAGCAGCAGCCGCCTCGCTGGCGAATTCAGCAGCCGAGCAAACGAAGCAGCCGATGCTTTGGGGCAGCAGATTCCACATGGCTCTTTTTCCTTCCAGGCTTGCCCACAGCACAGAGATGTCATCCCAGCACCAGTCGCAGCCCCCTACCTGTGCTGGCACCGGCACATCGCGTTGCGCCGTGGTGACCCTGGACTCCTGCCCCGTGCAGGACATGCACCCCTGTCCTGAGCAGACTTTGCCAGCGGATCCCTGCGTGTGCCAGGGAGCAGTCACCTGCCCGGGTGCCTGTCCTCAAGTTGGGGTCACCTGCCCACCTCCTGCTGGCCCCATTCCTGGGGACATCTGCTGCCCTGAGCACGCAGCGGCCCGGGACTCCTGCGCACCTCCGGGTGCGGGTGCCTGCGTGTGCCCAGAAGTCACCCCCTGTCATCCTGCTCAAAGCAAAGGAGGGCTCAGCTTCCCCTTCCAGCCCCCAGCCTCCCTGGTGCGGCTCTGCACCCCCGAGACCAGCGCGGAAACCTTCTCAGTGCAGCAGCCGACCTCAGCACTGGATCCTTGCACCCTCGAGACTGTTGGGACCTGCGTGAAGACCTTCCCCTTCCAGCACATCATCCCAACGGTGGAGCTCTGCCTCTCTGAGACCTGCATGGAGGACATCCCCTTGCAGTACCCGATCTCAGCCATGGAGCCCTGCACCCTCGAGGTGCTCGAGACCTGCACGGAGGAGCTTTGCTGTGCTCAGGGAGCGATCACCGGTCCCGCCTGCCCCGATCCGTGTTCAGTTACGTGTGCGGATCCCTGCACATCCCAAGTTGTGGTTTGTACGGGGCCACCAGTGTCCCAGAGCGCCGCAGAACCCCCGGGGACACCCCAGGGCACTGCGGAGCTGGGCACAGCAGAACCTGCTGACACCGACTCTACCAAGGACACGGCCAAGAGTCCCCCGTCGCCGCGAGCACCTTTCCGCCTCAACACCTGCACCGCCACCATCGTGGAGCGGTGCCTCTCCCGGTGCCAAAACTGGCTGCGAGGCAAAAAATGAGCGTCACCGGTGGCCAACCAGCAGAGAAGAGGCTTCCCTCTGCAAACGAGACCTCAGAATCACAGAATATCCTTGCTTGGAAGAGATCTTTGAGATCATCTAGTCCAACCCAGTCAACCTCTGGTGAGTCTCTTGGTTTCTGACGCGCAACAACGAGGGAGAAAATTTCCTCACGCTTAATAAAAAAAAAGTTGCTTTTCAATCGTCTGTTAATTGTGGCTCTTCTTTTTATTACCTAACGTTAACTGCAATAATAATGGTCAAAGTCGCGACGCGGGGATTAATTGTGTTTGGAGACACCCGTTTCATCATCCTCCACGTTTCAACTTCCCACGTACAAGTGGCGACTTTCCCAGCCTGCCTTAAATTCGCTGATGATTTGGCCTCTGGGTTTTCCAGCCTCTTTTCTAATGGTTTTTTAGACTGAAACTATTGCGAGACCATTGGGAGAAGTAGCTCGAAGGCATCATTTTAACGCGCTGCTTGAGAAAGATCTTTAAAGGAGATGTAAAAGGACAGGCGGCCTTTAGGGTGAAGAAAGAGCAAGCACTGAAGAGAAAGAAGTTGCAGAAAACACCAATAATGCTGAGAAATGGGAGGTTTGTTGCACAACGCCCAGCTGAAGACTGGGTAGAAGGCTGGATAATTAAGTTTTCATCACATAACAGCTTTCCCCAGAACCTTCTCCTGCTCTGCTGGAACCTCCTGGCTTCCAGTTGGTGCCTGGTGCCCCTTTTCCTGGTGCTGGGCACCACTGAGCAGAGTCTGGCCCCAGCCTCTTGCCCCCCGTGGGCCCTTTAGCTCAGATCCCCTCTCAAGCTGCTCTTCCCCAGCTCAATAGCCCCAAGTCCCTCAGTCTTTCCTCATAAGAGAGATATTCCAGTCCCTTAATCATCCTCACAACCTCCACTGGACTCTTTCCAGTAGCTCCTTGTCCCTCTTGAACTGGGGAGCCCAGAATTGGACCCAGTACTCCAGAAGTGACCTCACCAGAGCAGAGTAGAGGGGAAAGGGAACCTCCCTCGACCTGCTGGCCACACTCTTGTGAACACAGCCCAGGATTTATTGAGCCAGTAGTTTGCTGCCACCACAAGAAGAGCCTGATGTAGCTCAGGGTGCTCTGAAGAAGCTCTTCAGATTAGATCTGGAGTATTAGATTTGGGGGGAACACCCCTAAATCAAACACCAGTAGCCTATAGGAATGCAAAAATGACAGGAAAAAGGAGCCAGCAAAGACAATAAGCAGAAAAATCCTGTCCCCAGCACCAAAGATGCCCTTGCAAAGTCAGATGAGCTCAGCTCATCATCAGAAGAAGCATTTTTGACACTGTATTACTGGGCTGGCCCTCACAAATTGCGCTCTCCCACGTAATCTCAGCTACTAAAATAACTTCTCAGCTCCTAAAATAACTCCTCACCACACCCTCGTGTCACCCTGGCTGGTGCTCCCCCTTGCAACCCCCGTGTTTATGGTTCTGCCAGCACAGTGTGCTCCATCCCAGCACATCTGATGTTCAAACACCCATCTACTGCTGCTCGGAGTTTGTTGGCAACACCCTGGGTGCTTTTATTCCAACAGCAAGAAAATAAAACCCGGCGACTGAGCTGTTTCCTACAGCTCAGAAGGAGAGGGAGCAAGTTTCCTTTCCTCCAGCGGCATTAAGCTGGAGATGTTCCTCAAGCCCATGGCATGAGTATTGTGTTCAGTTTGGGCCACCTCAACACAAAAGAGATCTTGAGGGGCTGGAGCAGCTGCGGAGGAGGCAACGAAGTTAGTAAAGAGCCTGGAGAATAAATCTGATAAGGAAAGATTGAAGGAGCTGGGACTGGTTAGTTTGAGGAAAAGGAGGCTGAGGGGAGACCTCATGGCTCTCTCCAGCTCCCTGAAGGGACATTGCAGAGAGGTTGGTGCTGGGCTCTTCTCACAGGGAATTAGTGATAGAACCAGAGGGAATGGTTCCAAACTACAACAGGGGAGGGTTAGACTGGAGAGTAGGAGAAAATCTTCCTAGCAAGAGCAGTCAGCTCCTGGAATAGGCTGCCCAGGGAGGGCATTGAATCCCCATCCCTGGCCGTGTTTAAGGGGTGTTTAGATGTGGGGTTGGGGGAGATGGTTTAGGGGTGAACTTTGCAGAGTCAGGTTAATGGTTGGACTCCATGATCCCAAGGGTCTTTTGCAACCTCAAAGATTCTAATGATTCTATGAAGGCTTCTTCAGCTCTTCAAAGGACTCCACAGTCCACCCGGGGCCACCAAGATGTCACATTTTACATGAAAACTCAACCTAGAAATACTCGTCCTTTTTGTTGGGTGCAGCGACTGTAAATTCAGAGAGAGCTTCTTCATTCAAGCAACTCCGGGGCAGAGATGGTCTGGGTGGCTGGGCTGCAGAGCCCTGGTCCCAGAGCTGATGGTCAAGCAAGAAGACTCCCAGATCCAGCTGGATCCTTTGACCAGTCCATGCTACCTGGGGATGTAGAGATTTTGCATCTCAAAACTCCCGAGCAGCCTGTTCATCGCCTTCCCCCTGCTCCTCATTCCTTTGAGGGTTCTCATGTTCCCCTCGCCACCATCTCCTCCCCTCACTCGTCTGTCATTATTCCTGCCTTGTGACACCTCCTCGTCATCATCATCAGGGTGGAGTGTTAATTGGTACAGCGGGAGAAGAGGCAGCAGGTGTGATGGTGGCATTCCTGACATATCAGCCGGTAATTTAGACCTTTCCTACTCGAGAGGAAGGAAAGGGCAAAACGCCACCCGAGTTGGGCTTGGCCAAGCTTTGCTCGCAAACAAAAGCTAAGGGGCCTCATTTCTCAGGCACGGCCGACAAGGCTGAGAGCTTGTGGAGGGACATCTCAGCTGGTACTGAGATGAAGGAGCAGAAGCAGCACCCCAGGGCTGGTGCTACTTATTCCGTGGAGCCGGGTGAGTCATTTTAGGAAACTGGTCCTTCAGAGCAGGTCATCTGCTGCAGGTCTGCACAGTGAGAGGTGCCGGTCTGGAGGCCACATTCCCCTGGACTGAGCCACCAGCTCCAGAGGGTCTCCTAGGCACAGGGAGGAGGCTGAGAAGTCCAGTTAAAAGAGCATCTCCCAACCTGTACTGAAGGCAGAGAAGTCACCATCCCTTTAGGACACCCAAGGAACTCCTCCAAACACACACAAGCTGCACTAAGAGAAGCGTTTCACAGAACTATGGCTCAGCCATTGCCACATCTGCTCTGAATTCTCTGTTTCTTCATCTCATTTTTTTCCCCCCTCTGGTTTTCAGGCTCCCATCCAGCATCTCGCTGGGGTTCAGCACCAGGTCACTTTTGCCCATGGGCTGTGCCTGGCTCCGTTTTGAGCAGGGTACGGCTCTAAACTTCAGAACAAAAGCATCCCCGGGTGAGAAGCCTCTGTGAGAAGTACCTGGGAGCCTGCCAGAGCCCAGCACACCTTCCCCTGCGCTCACCTTTCCCTTGTAAACAAACAGAAATGTTGTTCGTAAACACGGCAGGCCACAGGCAGAACTGGTAGAGCCTGGTTTCCACCATCTGTCTTGTGTCCAACAGAAGGGACTGACAGGTAGAGACTAACCAAGTCTCTATTGATTTTTGTGAAACCATCCACCTGGACAACGTAATCTTGAGCCCCCTGCTCCGGGTGACCCTGCTGGAGCAGGGGGAGGCCACCAGATAATCTTCAGAGGTCTCATCCAACCCCCAACACGCTGGGGTTCAGTTCTCTGCATTCTGCCAAGCGCTGCCCTCCCGGTGCCAAATCCACGTCCCTGCCAGGCAAGCTCCGTCTTGCCCCAGAGCACCGGCTCCAGTCCTTGGCTGCCAGCCCAACACAAGGCCAGGTTCCTCCCCAGCAGCACCTCACCCAGCCAGATCCACCACGCTGCCAGCCTGGCTTTGGTAGGGTTTCTATCAGGTCATGTTTCCTAACGTGTCCTCTCTGCCCCCTTCCACCTCCAGCTCCAGACGGTGCTACCTGACGCCACCCCTGAGCTCTTAGTTGCTTCCTCTCTGCTTGCACTCAATGCTCCTGCCGTCCCTCCTCGGTGGCCAGAGCTGCTTTGGGGAAATCAGAAAGGAGCTTCCCACTCCAACCAGAAAAAAACCCCAAACCACTAAACCTGAGACTTGAAGCCACTGGCCAAAACTGAAGCTTCCTCCAAAGACAAAAATAAAAGAGCCAGGAAAAGGAACTGAAATTGTCCCGCTGAGGTGCTTGGCAGTGAGGAAGCTAACGGGCAAAGGCATCCAAATTGTCCCCACCACCAAGGGGAGCAGCTGAAATGAGTGCAGCTCATGACTCACTTCCACCACGGCCACAAGAGGTGACTCAGATCTCCAGCAAACCCTCAAGCTAGGAGAGACCACAACTGAGCCAACTGCCCTGGCCCATTCCAGCCCATCTATAGATTCACAGAATGTTGGGGATTGGAAGTGCCCTCGAAAGCTCCTCCAGCCCAATCCCCCCATTGCCGGAGCAGGATCACCCAGACCAAGTCCCACAGGAACTCGTCCAGGCGAGTCTGAAACATCTCCAGAGAAGGAGACTCCACAACCCCCCTGGGCAGCCTGGGCCAGGCTCTGGCACCCTCCCTGCAAACAAGTTCCTCCTCAGATTCCAGTGGCACCTCCTGTGTTCCAGCTCACACCCGTTACCCCTTGTCCTGTCCCTGGTGCCATCGAGCAGAGTCTGGCTCCATCCTCCCGACACTCGCCCTTTGCGTATTTCTAACCATGACTGAGGTCCCCCCTCAGTCTCCTTCTCTCCCAGCTCCAGAGCCCCAGCTCCCTCAGCCTTTCCTCCACTAACACTCCAGGAGAAGACAGCGAGCTCCACGGGCAGCACGAATCAGCATCCACCACCTCCACCCCCAGCCATGGTCCTCACACGTGGCAGGAGCGATGGCTCCGAGCTCAGCATGATACCATATGGGAAGAAAATCAGCGAGAAGTCCTCACAGTTGGGTTGGCACACATGCCCAGCTTCTGAGGACTACCACAAGAAGCTGATTAATGCACGCTGGGTCATGCGTGTTCCTGCTGCCATACACACAGCGTCCTCTGTTGGTGCACGGCACCCGAAGGCAGGAGGAGCAGGAGGAAATTTCCTCCTGGAGCTGGGAGAGGTTGAAAGGCAAAGCTCGTCTTCTGGGGACAGATAAAAAGCAGGACCTGGAGTCTGCTGGGCTGAAGGGAACAAGAATCAGAGAATCCCAAACTGGTTGGGCTGGGAAGAGACCTTCAAAGCTCCTCTGGGCCAGGGAGCAGGGACACCTGCAACTGGAGGAGGCTGCTCAGAGCCCTGGCCAACCTCACCTGGGATGGTTCCAGAGATGGGGCAATGACCACCTCTCAGGGCAACCCGGGCCAGGTTCTCACCACCCTCAGCACCACAGATTTCTTCCCTCTATCCCGCCTGAATCTCCCTCTTCTAGTCCAAACCCATCACATCTTGTCCTGTCCCACCAGGCCCTGCTCCAAAGTCCATCCCGAGGTTTCTTCTAAGTCCTGCAAGGCGCCCAGAAGGTCTTTCTGGAGCCTTTTCCTCTCCAGGCTGAACAAGCCCAACTCTCTCAGCTATTAAAGCTCAACTCATGAGTTCCTTTGCACCTTCAGGAAGAAAAAAACCCGCATTTACTCGGCGATAGCTTCTATGTTTTGGATTAAAACAGCCGGTGGGATAAGCGAGGAGCAAACGAAGCCCAGAAAAATCCTGCCTTGACCAAGAGGATCCGTGGGCGAGAGGACGACGATGATCTGAGACCCCTGAGCCCCGTGGCGAGTTCTGGGAAGGATTTAATGAACTTCTCCGTAAGTATCGTTAACGTACGTTATTAAAACCATCTCCAAACAAGCAACGTATCCTCCAAAGCCGCGTTTCGGCCCAGAGATTAATTCCTAATTTTAATTGTGGGATTATTCAAATGCCCTAAGAAGCCTTCTCGATATTAAAGGCGTCGCTCGCCGCCTTTCAGCGCCTTACCACGGGGAGCCTCGGAATCCAATTATCTCGGAAGAAATATGTTAAATACGCTCATTAACATGGAAGGCAAAAAAAAAAAAGGTGTATTAGAGCAAAGCTGATGTATTACACTTCTTAATGTCACAACGAATTAAGCGAGCGAGAAAGGTTGCCGCGAAAAGAACGTGCCGAAACGCCCGGGCAGCATTGGGAAAATCAAGTATTTTATACCAATTAGCTTAATTCCTGATAATGATCAAGATATAAGAGATAAGATTCGCCGTATCGTGGGCTGGGAAAGTTTAGGAATCGTGTTTTGCGGCTGGAGGGAGGGAAGAAAAGGGAGGTAGAGCCTGAAGCTCAGCGCAAAGCGCCCTCAGGTCTTCAGCAGGTAAAAGGAAGAAGGAAAAAATGGTTAGAAAAGGTAAAAAGAGACACGTCGGGGAGGTGATAACCACAGATCAAGCTTCTGGTCCCTCGGCAGGCACTCAACCAGGCATCTCCTTTTTCTTCTGACCTCCCTAAGCAAGTCCCAACCTCCAGCGAGCTCAAACATGGGGCCCAGGAACCTTCTCCCCACCAGGCGCCTTTACTGAAAGTGCTTTTTTTAAGCACAAAACTGGATGAACTTTATTTTCTGTGCCCCAAACACCTTGTCCGCTAAAAGCTACCTGGATTTCAAGGATCATTTTTTCTCCATTCTTGCTTATTAATGGTGTGTTGGGTCAAGAAAAGGGCTTTAGAAGATGGGAAGCTAAAGTGAGGACACCTGGAGGTGTCCAGGAAACTGCTTTCATCTCACGCTGTGTTTGGAGCAGCTGGAGGGCGATGAGACAACAAAGGGAGACATCAACTTGACTTCCAGAGAATCACAGAATGGTTTGGGTTGGAAGGATCTTCAAGATTATCTATTTCCAACGCTCTTGCCATGGCAGGGATGTCTCCCACTAGAGCAGGTTGCTCAAGGCCTCATCCAACCTGGGTTTAAACACATCCAGGGATGGAGCATCCGCAGCTTCCCTGGGCAACCTGGGCCAGTGTCTCGCCACCCTTAGAGCTCCCAGTTAACCTCCTGGGCCCCAGTAGGGTGGCCTCACCCAGAGCACACCGGGTTGCACTGGGGACTGATGCTGGACACAGCTTTAAGTCCTTTCTGTGCCTTGTGCCTCAGTTTCCCCTTCTGCTCAATGGGTGGGTGCAGCCTGATGTGTCCAGGCCACATCCCTGCTCTGTCCTGCTCCAAGTGCCACTTGGTGGCACTGTTTGAAAAGCTTTCTCTGCTCGGTGCCTACCTCCTGTGGGGATCCAGAAGAGGGAGTCGCTGGAAGGAATCACCTCAATCTTGGCATCACAATCTCTTTTTTTTTTCTTCCTTTTGTTGCCTTTGGGCTTTATTCCTCCTCATTTTTTTTCCCTTCCTTTTGTTGCCTTTGGGCTTTATTCCTCCTCATTTTTTTCCCTTCCTTTTGTTGCCTTTGGGTTTTATTCCTCCTCATTTTTTTTCCCTTCCTTTTGTTGCCTTTGGGCTTTATTCACCGTGCAAGCACTGCCGGGCGGTCTCCTCCCTTGCGTGTCACTCAACTGGGGGATCTCCTTCTCACGAAACACGTTCCCCCAACAAAAGTCGCAGGGCGTTGCTCCCCCATCGCCTTCAACTAAATCCTCCGGCGCTAAAAATAACCTTTTCTGTTGAATTCCTCCGAAATGTGTCTGCAGGGGGGGCGAGCGCCGCAAGGATCACGTGTGGACTCTGGAGGAGAAAAAAAAACCCACCACAACAAACCATCAGAGCAGAAGTTAATGAAAAAAGAGACAAATTAAGACGGGGCATGACGATGTAATTAGGTGCGAGATGTTTTGGGTCGCCCTGCCGAAGGGGTGTCTCCCCTGGAAGATGCAGGCTCTGCTCCTCAACTCTATATAAAGATGGTGAAGAGCTGATCTGCTCCAGATCGTGCTCCTGAAGCTCAGCGCTCCTCACCCAGGTAAGCCTGGAGAAGGTTTTGCACCCTGTCGGGCTTTGCTAGCAGCGGAAAAGCAGGAGCTTCTGGCCATGAAGATGCCCGTGGAGCTGAGCCCTCCTAAAGGAAAAGAAATAATAATAATGATAATGATAATGATAATAATAATAATTTAAAAAAGGGTTTTGGTTGTGTTTGCCTCGCAGCCTGCCTCAGTTTTGCAGGAAGATGTCCCAGCTCCAGGAAGACATCCACGGCATCGCCGCCGCTCTCTCCGCGTGCGCCGGAGGCGGCGGCAGCTGCAGCCCCCTGAGCAGAGAGCAACTGAGGCAGCTCATGGAGCAGGAGTTCGCAGAGGCGATGGAGGTGAGGATCTGGCCCCTGCTACGGGTCAGTTGTGGGGCCAAGATGGGGCGTGCGGTGGCGTGGGTAGAGCCGTGCACTCCCGTGGGGATGGAGAGGACACCTGGGGAAAGGCGCAGATGCCTTCAAAGCCCAGAGCCTGCAGGGAAGAGTAGCTGTTCCTCCTCCCAGTGCCAGCAGCTTGCAGAGCTTGGTTGGGGAGCAAGATGAGCCACTGGGGTGGGGGACCATGGGGTTGGATTTCTGCCCTGAGGTCGCTCGAGTGCTCCTGGAGAGATGGCACAAGTGGCTCAAGGGTTTGGCCAACACCGTTTGTCTCTTTCCAGAACCCCCAGGACCCCAAAAGCATCAAGAAGGTGCTGTTCTTCCTGGATGACAACAGCAACCGCAGGGTTGACTTCAGCGAGCTGCTCAGCCTGGTTTTCCACGTGGCCAAGGCTTGTTACAAGCCGCTCCAGCAGCGCCAGGCGCCAGAAGATGGTCAAGAGCCCACGGCCCAGGAGACGGCAGATGAGGAGCAGCTGCTGGGGCTACGTGAAGCAGGAAGGGTCTCTCACAACCAGCAGGCTGTGAACAATCAGGTCCAGGATGCTGAGACACAGGACCCAGAAAACCAACAAATCCAGGAGGATAAGATACCAGAGCAAGACCAGGACACCCGTCAAACCCAGGAGGGTGAGACACCAGAGCAGGACCAGGACACCCGTCAGGATGATAAGATTGAAGCACCAGAAAGGGATCCAGAAAGAGGTGAGATCCTGATCCCAGAGCAGGACAGAAATGAGGCTGTTGAAGATGAGACACCAAAACAGGACCCAAAAATCCACCAGGCTGAAGAAACTGAAGCTATGGGACAGGGTTCAAACTACCCTCAGAGCCCAGAGATGGAGTCAGTAGAGCAGGACCTGAATAGTCCCTCTGAGACAGCAGGAAGAGATGCAGAGAAGATCCAGGTCTATGAGGCCCCTTGGCAGGACCCAAACCCTGGCAAACCCCAGAACCTGCTGTCCCCCACAACGGGGTCCAAGCCCTCGCTGGGATTCCAAGCCCTGGGCAATGCACCGTGACCCAGATTCCCATCAGCTCCCACCAGAAACCAAGATGCTGGAGCAGGAGCAGAGCCAGGCAGAGGCTCCGTCCTGCCCAGCACAGCAACAAGATGCTCATCAGCGAAGACAACCCGCTCTGGAGCAACAGCTCCAGCAGTGCCTCTATCAGTGGCCACCACAAAAGTAAAGGCTGAAACAAGCGCCCGTCCAAGCCAGGCTGTTGCCCCTTGCGAGGAGGTACCTTTTGTCCAGGCTCCCTCTGGTTTTTTGCATTTCTATTTGACTCCTCTTGTCCAATTCCTTCTTAGCTTCTCCAACTCCTTCTCAACCCCTGGGGCTTCACACCCCTGCTTTGTCCTGAGCGTGACCAGAGACCTTCTCTCTTACTCTCCATGAGGCCACTCTCCATGAGGCCACCTGTGTAAGCAAAGCAATAAAACTGAAGCAAAACCAATGTCCTGGTGTGTTGCTCCAAGCGTGTGTCCTCAACCTGGCTCTGAGAAGCCAACCAGGCTGACGTGACATGGTGGAGAAGACCCAAGTGTCCACCTATGGCCACAGATGCTGCAGGGTCCAGCTGGAGGGGTGGCTGCGGTGACACAGGGATGTCTTGGGGGTGGATGGTCCAAAAGAGCTGCTGCTGGGAACGTAGCCAAGGCGGATGGATTGCTCCCCGCGGGTAGGGATGTGACATCCCTGCCAGAGATGTCCTCGGAGCGGGTGGAAGTCTGGGTTAACGCAACATCGCAGCCGACCCGAAGAGACTCCTCGCAGCATCCATCTGCTCCAGGCGTCTTTCGTGTCTGCTGCGAGAAGAATAAACAGCTGCTCGCCGCCGAACGGGAGGGATTTGTCCTATTTAACCTCCCTTATTAATAATCTCCGAAGCAAGGGGGAGGTGGAGCGCGCCACGAAGATCAAAAATCCCCATTAGCTGGGGAAGTCTCCAAAGGAAGGAGCGGAGACGCATTAAATGCAGGGAAAAATGGTTATTTGGGGCCATCCAGTCCCAGTGACAACTGGGAGGCTGGAGATAAAAAGCTGCCACGTAATCGGTGCAGAAATGGAGCCAATTTGGGTTCAGATCGGGGTCCCAGGTCCTCGAGAACTTGTCCAGCCGTGCCCATAGGAATGTGAATGACTCTGAGGGCATCAGCAGCCTGGTGAAGTCAGAGGGGTTCATTAGGGGGTTCGGACGTGCTGGACCACCAGGCAGCCCCGGGTTTTGGCATCCCGCAGGGAGGGTGATGGATGCTCAGCCTGTTTTTCACCATGTTATCTGTCACCGGTGACCTATCAGCAAGATCAAGGCCATGACAAATGCACCTCGTGCTCTGTGGCCGGTGACGAGCAGGACGCAGAGACCTCACTGGAAAATACAACGTCATTCCACCGGGACACCCCGGAATTTCACAATTTGCTCCATGCTGAATCAGAAAACCCAGAGTTTCAAAACCAGCCCCGGAATGGTCATCGAATGGTTTGGGTGGGAAGGGACCTTTCAAGGTCACCTGGCCCAGTAGGGACATCTTCAACTAGAGCAGGTTGCCCAGAGCCCCAGCCAACCTACTTTGCAAAAATGATTCGGTTTCCAAGTCAAAATGTGCTGTCTCAGACACCAAGTCCATCCATCCGTTCCACTACGGATCAAAAATATTAACAAATCAAAGTTCTGACCTACCTCACAACGGCTGCGGACGTGCAACGGGAGAGTCAAGACTTAAATTCCATCCCTTACCTGTCCAAGCATCTGAGAGGTTCCTCAAAACACTTCGTTTTCCAGAGAACTCCATTTTTCCTGTAAAATCGGTCCCAGGTAGAGGTTTGTCCAGTAGCTCTTTGCTGCTTATTACCCTTGGTTTCAGGTTTAAAATCACCAGAACCAACCATCCCACCATAATCTGGCTCTCCATCAGCTGCCACCTTTTGCAGCACCAATAAAAACCCGACCTCCCAGTTCAGGCAGGCCCCAAGTCCCGGTGGGGACACGTTCATTATAGGTTCTATTCTCAAAAATACTATTTTTGCCACCAGGATTGTCACATTTCGAGTTAAGATGAGGTTTCATTTCAAGGAGAACATGAAAATTACCCCCTGACAGATGCTTGTCTAATAGTCCTGTGGACCTGGGAGGCGCTGGAGGAGAAAAGGTCTTTTACGGTCCATATGAGGAGCTCAGTTCTTCTATGATTAAATCCAACCGAAGTTGGGTCACCCTAATTCAAGTGACAGAGATGGACACGGAGTTGGGTAAGAAGCGGGATGGAGCCCACCCTTTTGAGTAGTAGCTTCTAAAAACTTACCCAAACCCCAACTTGGGAAAGAATCGCTGGGGAAAACGAAGCCCTGGGAGAAAAAGGGAGTTCAGAGTTACCAAGAACGTGCTTCGAAACTCATTTTGTCCCAAGAAGGGCAGCAAAGCACGGCCAAAACCTGACGTTATCTTCTCCTTCATCCACCCCCGAGCTCTGTCTGGAGGCACCGACCACCCTGAGCTGCCCCAGCCCCCGCAGCAGGGGGGGATTACTGACTGTTACCGGCCACCAAGCCACACTCTAATACTCTAATTTTCATAACTACTCCAATCTACCAGAAAATTACAGTTTCCCAAGGGTATCATTATCCCCGCAGGTGGGGTATAATTTGCACCAGGGTAATTTAATGGTGAAAAAAAGCTGAAAAATGAAGCCTGGTTAGTGACAATCCTTCGTGCGCAGTTGTAGGAGTATCCCCGAGGCGTTACCAGCACTAATTAATTAGGCTCCTACACCCAGGATGATCTTACCTTGGAGACGGGGCCAGATGAGCCACTCGGCCAAGGCTGCGTGACAAGTTCATGCTCGGAAGGTTCTCCGCAATGTCTCCGTCACGCTTGTCAAGGCTCCATCCCACCTCCAAAGCCAAAGGCAGGGGCCCAGGTGGCCCGGCCGGCGTCGTCCTTATTTGCTCTGCGTATCGGGAGAGTTCGGGGTTAATAAATCGGTCGCTCTCTAATTAATTTACTCTTAAAAGCTTAGGGAAAAAAAAAAAAAAAGAGGAAGATACTAGAGGTAATTGCAGCAAAAGCCGCCTTGGGCCATCGGATGGAGACTCGACACGAATCGACCTCTCAGCAGAGAGGTTTCGGCTCTTGGTTTTAATTAAAGATCAAGCAAAGTTGAAAGGAAAGTCATTTGGGGACGACGGTTAAGAGGAAAAACGGTTTCTCGGGATTTTTCCCAAGGAAAAACGCTCTTATCGGGATTTTCCTCAACGGAGCTACTGCTCATCGAGCGCATTTGCTTGTAGCAAAGTCCACTTTGCAAACGTCACCGCTTAAAAACGTTCTGGCTGTGGTTGGGTGAGGTTTTTTTCCTCCATAAAAACCTGGAGAATTTAACAAAAAGGCTCCTTAATAAGATGTTCCCCAAAATAAAACCCTTCTTCAAGGACACCATAGAGATCTGGAGGGGTTTTGGGGGGTCTCACCTGTATTTCACCACTTAGGGCTTCTCCTGCCCCTCCCATTAACCCTTTTTAGCTCCTCCAGATCGTTTGAAATGAGAACTAGGACCAGTCTCCGAAATAACTTGAGTCTGGATGAGGTGGAACCAGCCAGTGCCTGAATTGCCACATGGCAACAGCTATTTCTGGGTTAAAATGATAGGGAAGGGGATGATAAGTTAAATAACCCGTTTGAGGACGTGAAGGTGCAGCTGGGTTTGGCCAAAGATGAATCAGGACAACGTCCACAAAAAGGGTGTCTCCTCTCTGGAGCTCTGTCAAGGACCCTATAAAAGCTCACGGGTCCTCCGGTCACTTCGCACGGCTTCACAGGAACCCCGCTGGATCCCACTGGTGACTTTGGGTAAGTCGCTCCTGAAAGGTGCATTTTGCTCGGGCAACGACGGCTGATTTCTGGGAGGACTCCTCGTGTTGGGTGGCAGCGTCATTCCTGCCGCTGGATTTTCCGTGAGTCTTTGGCGTTTGTATCCAGTGAAGCTGTTGGGTCGTGTTATCGGGGTTTCCGTGTCTAGAGGCAGCTTTTCTCCAAGGGCAAAGGAGAGGGAGCCAGGTTTTGTGTCTTACTTTGATCTGGAGCTCCCGGCCAGAATCAGCAGGCTGAAGAAACGTTGTTTTCCACGGAAAAGCCAAAGCCCAGGAGTTGGTGGGCAGAGGTTTCCACGCGTGTTCACGCGCACGTCTCGGAGGCAGCTCGGCAGACATGACACGGCTTCCCCAGCTGCATGCCGAGATCTCGGCGCTGATACCAGGCTCGGGGATCCCAAGAGGAGGAAGGAAGGAAGGAGGTGGCTTTTGAGGTTTCCAGATGCAAAGCTCCAAGAGGAGCGCTGCCTTCTGCCAAGCAGAGCTCGGGAAAATTAAAGTAGCTCCAACCAAGGTGATCTGAGCTCTCCTCTGCTCAAAATCTATTTGCCTGGTGAGATCCTACCTGGACCACTGTGCTCAGCCTAAGAAAGACATGGACCTGCTCAAGCAGGTCCAGGGGAGGCCGTGAAGATGATCTAAGGGCTGGAATTCTTCTTCTGTGAAGACAGGCTGAGTTGAGATTGCTCAGCCTGGAGAAGAGAAGGCTCCAGGGAGACCTTTTTGAGGCCTTTCAGTACTTAAAGGGGACCTACAGGAAAGCTGGGGATGGTCTCTTCCTCAGGGGTGTAGTGACAGGACAAGGGGTGATGGCTTTAAACGGAAAGATTGTAGATTTTGGCTAGATATTAGGAAGAAGTTCTTCGCTCTGAGGCTGGTGAGACCCTGGAACAGGTTGCCCAGGGAAGCTGGGGATGCTCCATCCCTGGATGTGTTCAAGGTCAGGTTGGATGGGGCTTGGAGCAATCTGGTCTAGTGGGAGGTATCTCGGCCCGTGGCACGGGGGTTGGAATGAGATGGTCTTGAAGGTCCTTCCAACCCAAACCATTCTGTGATTCTATGACTCCCTCAGCTGATGCTGCAGGGAAAGCTTCATCCATTGCTTCATGTTCCTACTGGCCACAGGAGCAGCAGCCACGGGCCTGATTTTAATGCCTTGTGAGTGCTCAACCTGCCTCTGACCCAGCTGGATCTTGTCTCAGGGTTGTGTTAGACACCCCCTAAGATGCCACACAGAAACTGGTGTATCTCAGCGCCAGGCAGAGGTGGCTCCTGGAAACATAAGTACCTGGCACGGCCCCATGGGGATGGGTTCTTGGGGCACCTCATGAGTCACCATCCCCAGCTCCCTCACCGCGATCCCTAGATGCAGGCCTCCTGCCATCCCCTACATCAAGCGTCAATCAAGTGCGTCAGGAGACAAGGTGGAGGCCACTCCCCATCCCACTAAAACCCTGAAGCATTTGAATTTCTTCACAGTGCTCTGGCGAGACAAGAGCTCACCATGGCACAGGAGCGGACACGTACCCGGCGTCCCACTAACACACGCAGCCCGACCTCAGAGGTTCTCCCTCTTCTTTTGACGTCCAGAGGTGAGCAAACCTCCCGTCTCTTAACCTTCTCCTTTTCTTGCAGGCTCGCTTGAATCTGCAGGAAGATGTCTCGCTTCTTGGACAGCATCTCCACCATCATCAGCGTCTTCCACAACCACGCCAAGGAAGATGGAGAAGACGGCTCCAACCTCAGCCGAAGGAAGATGAAAGAGTTCATCGAGACGGAGTTTGCAGATGTCATAGCTGTGAGTGCCGCTGAGCGCGGGGAGGGCTTGAGGGCAGCGCTGGAGCACAGGGTCTGCAAGATCTCCTCCTGGAGAAGGGGTGATGCCTACAAGAGTAGGCGGGGGAGGCTTTCATCAAAGGGGTGACAGCTCCTCCAGCCCGTTTTGTCACAAGTAAATGGGCTTAAAAGCTGGAGAATGAACCACGGGGTTTTCTCTCAAAGGTAGGAAGGAAATGCCACCAGGAGAGGGATAGAGCATAGTCCAAAGGGAAGCTGCAGCCAGGGGGCAATGGAGAAGAAAGACACAGAGTTGTTGCTATAAAAGCAAAGGTTTGAGAGATGGAAGGAGCAAAGATTGCAACTGTCCCGGGTCTTTGCATTCCCCTGCAATCAGCAGGAAGGTTTCAATCCTTTTCTCGTTTCCCTGTGTGTCTTTTCCCCGCAGAAGCCACACGACCCTCAGACGATCGAGAAGATTCTGCAGTTTCTGGAGTGGGACGGTGACGGGCCGATCTATTTTAACGAGTACCTGCTTTTGGTGTTCCAAGTGGCGAAGGCCTGCTACTGGTACCTGCCCAAGGAACCGTACCTCCTGCAAAGGACGAAGCTGACAACCAGCGGCAAACCACTCCGAGAGCCCGAAATCAAAAGCAGAGGGAGCCGTCGGCAGCTCCAGGAGGAGGAACAACAAACCTGCGAGAGGAACCGTCATCCCCAGTGTGAGCCTGAGCTGCGACGGGACACCAGGGTCGAAGAGCTTGAAACACCAGAGGAAACAAGGAGTCAACAACGTAACACACGAAGAAGAAACGACGCGAAACGAAGCAGGGAGCCGGGGGAGCCCATCCCTCAGGAATACGAAGAACGAAGCCAAGAGCCATGCGACCAACGGAACAACCAGAGGAGACGTCAACCACCGGAGCTGGACAGACGGGACATCCGACTCGGCCAGCGCAGCAGCTCCCGAGCAGAGGACCTCAGGCTGCAGGCAGAGGAGAGGCAACGTCAAGAGAGGCCTCGTCCAGAACAACTGGAAGACGTGAGGAGGCGCAGCCAGACCCGGGAACCTCAACCGCTGCCAAACCGGTGGAGTGGCCGTGAACCACGAGAACCTGCGCGACCAGAGTACGATCAAAGAACCCAGCGGCCACATGAGGCAGATAGAGGAAGTCACGATCGGCCACGGAGACCTGAATTACTCATAGAAGAGAAAAGCCGCTACCACCAACACGAGCTGGAACAAAAAGCACTTGAACGCGGCCGCCGCCGCCTGCGCGAGCCTGAAAGGCTGGACGCGAGACGTCCGCATCAGTCATACCTCCAGGAACCGCTAGAAATTGACCTCAGGAGCTACGAGACCTGTGAGCCAGAAAGAGGGGACTACGAACGAGTGAAGCGCCAAGAATATGAGAGTGAATATCTCGAAAGTGAGAGAGAAATAGATGAGGAACAGGAGTGGGATGAAGAAGGTGATGCAAGAAGGGAAGAAAATGTGAGGGAGAGGAGAATCGATCGGGAACGGGAGCTGGACCTGGAGGTCTATGAGCGCCGCAGACGACAGACTCGAGAAAGGGAAGAGAGAGATGCCACCACCGAGCAGAGGGAGACACGTGAGAGACGTGACCGGCAAACACGTGAGCGTGAAGATGATGGAAGGAGACAACGGGAGACTGTGAGGTATGAAAGGAGAAGAGAAACTGAAGTAGCAGCAGCTGAAGCTGATGTAAGGATTGACCGAGTGTCCCGGGAACTAGAGCCACGTGAGGAATTGGAAAGGAGAGACTGTCGCCGTGCCTGTGAAGAACCAGAGGATGAGAGGAGGATTCGTCAGGAAAGGGAGAGGGAAGAGCCCCTGCGAGAGAGGAGGATCGATCGCCAACGGGAGCTGGACCTGGACATCTATGAGCGCCGCAGCCGTGAGACACGAGAAAGGGCAGAGCGAGATGCCACCACGAGACAGAGAGAGACACGTGAGCGTGAAAATGATGGAAGGAGACAACGTGAATCTGTGCGGTACGAAAGGAGAAGAGAAACTGAAATTGCAGCAGCAGAAGCTGATGTGAGGACTGACCGTGTGTCCCGGGAACTAGAGCTCTGTGAGGATCGGGTCAGGAGGGATCGTGCCCGTGAGTTTGTAGAACCAGAGGATGAGAGGCGGATTCGTCAGGAACGGGAGAGCGAAGAGCCCCTGCGGGAGAGGAGGATTGATCGCCAACGGGAGCTGGACCTGGACATCTATGAGCGCCGCAGCCGTGAGATACGAGAAAGGGCAGAGCGAGATGCCACCACCAGGCAGAGAGAGACACGTGAGCGTGAAGATGATGGAAGGAGACAACAGGAGACTGTGAGGTATGAAAGGAGAAGAGAAACTGAAATTGCTGCAGCAGAAGCCGATGTGAAGATTGACCGTGAGTCCCGGGAACTGGTGTCACGTGCAGACCTGGAAAGAAGAGACCGTGCCCGTGCCTGTGAAGAACCAGAGGATGAGAGGAGGATTCGTCAGGAAAGGGAGAGGGAAGAGCCCCTGCGGGAGAGGAGGATTGATCGCCAACGGGAGCTGGACCTGGACATCTATGAGCGCCGCAGCCGTGAGACACGAGTAAGGGGAGAGCGAGATGCCACCATCAGCCAGAGAGAGACACGTGAGCGTGAAGATGATGCAAGGAGACAACGTGAATCTGTGCGGTACGAAAGGAGACGAGAAACTGAAGTAGCAGCAGAAGCCGATGTGAAGA
>WEIS01012714.1:0-22653 GCA_013389965.1 Todus mexicanus
TCTGCTTGGCCAAGAAAACTGAATTGCTCATCTGCTGTGTTGAGGCTTCACCTGGGAAACATCAGCAGGGCAGGGAGCTGGGATGCTGACCAGGCACTGACTGAGAGCTATAAAATATACTAAGGTGCTTCAGGCCACTTGATTTTTAGTAGGGATTTGATTCTCTGATAAATAAGCTCTCACCCATACATTTATTAGGAGAAGTGCAATACCTTTCAAGGTCAGTGTTTTAAAATAACTTTGTCCTTCTTGCTCACTTGTGCATCCCCTTTCAAGCTCTTTGCTGCGTGAAATGAAGTTAAGTATATCCGAAGTGAAAATGCACATTCCCAGTTCCTTTTTTTTACCCTTTCCAGGGCATCAATATTCACTTAGCTAAGAAGATGATCGAAGACAGGAGTAGAGATTATATGAATGCGCGACGTGTAGCAAAGGTACAACCTTCTGTTGACTTTTCTTTGTTCTTCATAATTCTATAAACTAGCATTAAGCTTCATTCTTATTTTGAATTAAAAATGTGTTAGACTAATAAGGTTGGTGTGCTAAAATATTTGCTTTATAAAGCATAACCTAAAGTAAGTGTTTAAATCTGTTGTTCAAAACGTTGCTGCTGTTTCAGGAATATGAGACAGTGATGAAAGGTCTGGACCGCAATGCTCCCTCTGTACCCCCACAAAATACCCCCCAGGAGGCTCAGCAGGTAGACATGTGGAAGAAATACATCCAGTGGGAAAAGAGCAATCCTCTACGCACAGAAGACCAAACTCTCATAACAAAAAGAGGTAATGAGATACTGCACTGGGACAGGTAGAATTGTATTTCTTAGCTCCATGAATGAGCTCCAGCGGAACTTGTGTTCAGGGATCGTGCTGGAACAGAAGGTGGTCGAGTTTCTTGAATAGTGTGGGTGGTTTGGTTTAAACTAGTCTTTAGTTTTTTGCTCAAGCCAAGCTGAAAGTAATACATGGATTTGGGGGCACAGTGCTGTAGTCGTGTGCCACTGAACTTTGATGGGGGGTCAGTGAAGAGTGGATCACAGCCTGGTTTTATGGCCGATATTCTTGAATGAGCTCTCCTTCATCCTCTATGGAGGAGGCAGGGTTTAGCTGCTGGAGATGACTGATAAAGTTCCTGGCAATATAGAAGAGCTGCAGTTGTGATCATTGTATTCAAAGCCAATTAGCGTTAATATTGTCTGATTTATTTGCCGGGGTTTGTTTTTTATGCTTCTGTTGTGCAAGATGGCACCATTTTTGTAGTAATCTACGAGGAGTATTTCTTGTCTTTCCCCCCCCAGTTATGTTTGCCTATGAGCAATGCCTTTTGGTTCTGGGACATCACCCAGATATCTGGTATGAAGCTGCTCAGTACCTCGAGCAATCTAGTAAACTGCTAGCTGAAAAAGGGGTAAGTGGATTGCTGTTGGGTTTCTTTCTTATTTCATTGCTTTGTCGTGGTGTACTGCTTATTTTTCTTCAAATACTTAAGAACCAGGGAGGGAGGTATAAAAAATACTTAGCACTGTAAGTTGTGTTAGGTTCAGAATTTTAAAATTTAGGCTATTTTAAGACATAAAAGTATTTGCATTTGAGATACAAATTATGAAAAACTGCTTCAGTGTTTGCCAGTTTTATATCTGGAAAAGAAAGTTCCTTTGGCGTGATTTCGTGATTCCTTAAGTACTGGGGAGATGATTGTCTCTTTATTGGAGCTTTGCATGGAAGTTCACTGGGACTAAGATATTCCGTGGGTTTGCCTTCATTGTCACAGATGCTGAATAATTATATTATCATACTTCCTTTATAACAGGATATGAACAATGCTAAACTTTTCAGTGACGAGGCTGCCAATATTTATGAAAGAGCGATCAGCACTTTATTAAAGAAGAATATGCTGCTTTATTTTGCATATGCAGATTATGAAGAGGTGAGTAAAAATAGCGAGGTCCTGATGTTAAAACCCAGAGACATCTCCCGTCTATAATGTCATTTATTTGAGACATAATGAATTCACAGAATTCAATAGAATTAATTTACTGATTCTTGTAGCCTTAACTTCATTGAGTGTTTCTGAAACTGAGCTGACAAAATGGAGAGGAAAAGACCATAGTGTGACATACATTTTTGAAAGTCTACTGACTTCCCACTGAAGTGTTGACTCTGGTTTTCATATTACTGTGAAGTTGAAAGGCTGACAGATTTACATTTACCAGAGCAGCAGCTTCTTTCATTTTAAGATGAGGATAAAAAACACCTTTCCTGTCTAATTCTTGGGGGTTCCCTAATGTGGGAAGTAAAGAAATGACTGCACAAGACAGAAAACGCATCTGAGTAAAGGGACTGACATGCAGTGTTCAACTGGGGGGAAAAGGAAACAGAAAAATGTTAGTTTTTTCTTTAGATTCATTTTTGCCTTCTCACGGGTGATTTCTGATCAGTATTACCAAGCAGTCTGTATTTCCTTCTTATTTCCTTAGAGTCGAATGAAGTATGAGAAAGTACACAGCATCTATAATCGCCTCTTGGCTATTGAAGACATCGATCCCACTCTGGTAAGATGATCCTTAGCGCTGAATATTTCCCCATTTGCACAGATAGGCACCCGAGTACACGCAAAGAACAGAGGAGTGCTTAGAGAGTTCGTGGGGTCACAAGGATGACTGAGCAGGCGGAGCACTGAGATGACAGAATTAGATTAAAATTTCAGCAAGGTTGATAATTACAGCCTTTGATCCACCTGGATACACTAAGTCACGTGCACTTCTCTCCGTGTAAATTATGTTCATCTACTTACCTTGAAAAAGCTGTGTATTAACTCTTGTCATTTCAGGGCATCAGTCCTAGTATATTCCTGCTTTTAAAGAAAAAAAGTACTTAAAAAGCTTTGCTTTAGTATTTCTAGCCAAATACCGCAGAGGCACAACACACTCTTGTTTCTATTATGGCTTCTTAGCTGTATTTTGTGAGTAGACATTATTTCAGATATAGCCAAAACCTTTATTACGTGCTATTATTCTTTGTTAGCACTGGTACTATATAAATATTCACATGCACCTCAGGTTTACATCCAATACATGAAATTTGCAAGGCGAGCAGAAGGCATAAAATCTGGAAGAATGATATTTAAGAAGGCAAGAGAGGATGCCCGAACCCGCCACCACGTCTATGTGACAGCAGCTTTAATGGAGTATTATTGTAGTAAGGTAATCAAAGATGCTCAATTTGATATTAAAGAAGTGTCGGGACGGTGTGTAGTTCAATGAAGCTAATAACATTTTTATTTTTTTTAAATATTTGCAGGATAAGTCTGTGGCCTTTAAGATTTTTGAGCTAGGGCTTAAAAAATATGGGGACATTCCAGAATATGTACTGGCATATATCGACTACCTTTCTCACCTTAATGGTAAGCTTTAAACTTTTGAGAGGTTTAATGAAACGTGAATCTGCCTTCTCTGTCAGTTTACGTTCAGGCCAAGTTTTTGATATTTTAATTCTTCTTGAAGAGCAGTGAGATCTCATCGTGAAACTGGGCGATTAATTTGAAAACAAAACCTGCTGCTTTGTCTTTACTGAAGTTCCAGAAGTACACTGACATTAGATCTTGATTCCACTGAGTAGAGTGAACTTTCCAAGTTGTAACTCACTTGTATTGCAGCAGAGCTGCTCCTGAAGAGCTGCTAACAATACCTGTGCTGTTATAAAAGGAACGCAGTTTGTTGCTGTCAACAAAAATAGACTTTGAAATAACAAATGGTAGAATTTAACACTGGTAAACTTTTCTGGTTCAGGTTTTTTTCTACTTACTGAAATTCAAATCCAGATATCAGAATGTCAGCCTTGTGTTTAATCCGATGTACATATTTCTTTGAATGGAAATGATTTTAAATTGTCTTGAATATATTTCACTCAGTGTGATTTTTTCTTTTTTTCTTTCTATTTTTAAAGAGGACAATAATACAAGAGTTTTGTTTGAACGTGTTTTAACTTCAGGGAGCCTTCCACCTGAGAAATCTGGGTATGTCTGCAAAAGCAGTTTCACTACACTAAAAAAGATACATAACCCCTTTCAACTACAAACATCCCAAAGAAATTAGAAATTCCTTTTTGAACAGCAGGACAAAATTAGGGACCAGATGTTCCTTCTTTGTCTCACGCTGTCTGAAATACCAACTGTGACAGATACGTGAAAGTTCACGTATCACCAGCTAGATGCTTCCAATAGATGGGGAGAGGGAGCTGAGAACTAGAGAAGGTGAGTCAGGAATTTATTGAGGAGAATGCTGAACAGCTCCTAGCCAGCTGAAAATAAAGTAGTCAAAGAAGCAGAAAATACTTGGATTGACCACTCACTGCTATGTTTTCATTGCTACTTTTAAAATGTATTGGTTGCAAACCCCTCTGCAGTCCAAGTGTCCACCGTTATTATTCTGGCAGACACAGGCATCAAACCCAAGATACCAAACATCGCACTGCTGTGCACGTTGGTCCTGCAATTCAGTTCTGATCTTTCCTGAGAAATACTTTTATGTCCATTTTGAAAGTGAGAAAACCCAAGAATTTAAAAGCTGAATCTTCTTCAAAGGTGAACTCCAAAGCTAAAATGAAAGGTGAATCAAGTCCGGAAATATGGTCAGATGTTGCTTAAGTTATGTATGAGATTTTCCACAGAGAAATAAGGAGTAACAATGTATTTGGGGCTATGTAAAATTCCCAAGGGCTGCCTGTTGTGTTATAGGGTATTGCTCTTGGCTGCTACGCTACGCTCGTCTATGCAGATGAACTAAACCATAATCTATGTTAAAAAGTCCTTCACGTATGGGGACCAGAGCAAAATTCTTTGTAGCCGGCTGAGTAAAGTCTATTTGTGGATACATTGAGGATAAAAGCTCACCTCAGATGCTGAAGTCATTTACACCAGCAATCATTTCCTCTCCGTAACAAAGGCCTTTACAAAATGTGTGAGGCACTGGGAAGGTAACGCCTGTTACGGATGCATCTAAAATAAGTAACAGAAATGGTCGTGTGTTCCCCGATTATCTCCTTTGAATCTCTCGTGTGTTTTTGAAGTGGGCGGTGATCAGTAGATCTTGTCCCCTCAGCAACTGTCTGTTTGCTGTTCTTTTACAGGGAAATCTGGGCTCGGTTTTTAGCTTTTGAAAGCAACATCGGTGATCTAGCTAGTATACTCAAAGTTGAAAAACGGAGGTTTACGGCATTCAAGGAAGAGTATGAGGGTAAAGAAACAGCTCTGCTGGTAGACAGGTACAAGTTCATGGATTTGTACCCTTGCTCTGCTAGTGAACTGAAGGCTCTTGGTTATAAGGTAGGTGGATAAGAACACTTAATTTTACTGTTACTCTTTTCAGTCCTAGCAAACTTAAGCAATTCCTTGTTTAGGACTTGCCTCAGACTTTTTTCCCTTGATAGGAAAGCAGGTAACCTAGGCCTGGAACGCCTCTGCCTTGTAGTCTTGTGGGGCAGCAAAATGCCCAGCATTGTGGGCCAAGGGCAGAAAGGAGCAAGGAACGTGACTCACAGATGCAGCTTCATGTGTTTGTATTTACCTCTCATCTTCCCAAGGAAGGTTGATGTGTTCATGCCATCACCATCCAGCTACATGCCTCCACTTCAGACTTAAACCTGAGCTCCTTCAAAACCCAGAATTCTTTGGAAAGTTTGTAGAATGAGGTCGCCCATATGAAATGTCACTGGCTGCCCTCTGCTCCAGCTGGCAAAACTGCTCACTTCATTGAGAACCACATCAGAACAAACCTACTGCAGCGCCAAGGAGAGCTGCCAAATGGCCGAGGAAAATCACCTGTAGCCATCAGCGGCTGCCTGCTTTTATTCAGTGGTTGATTATGGCTAAAGAGCTTTGGTGCTGCTACTTGGAATTTAAAGTCTAGGCCAGACACCTGTATCCGGTGGTCTCCCATCTCGTTTATTATATTAACTACTGTTTTAATCACGTGGAAGGCCATAACACTCAGAACAGAATAAAATGTTGACTGATTGATTGAGTGATTGAAAGCATGATGTAAAATAGGCCACCAGCGAGGCAGAAACAGCTCTGTTGGAGGAACGGTTGTTTCCCACTTGCATGAACAGGAAGAGAGATTTCAATTTGTGTCTCAAAAATAGAGCCTCAGCTCCGGCTTCTTACACTGAAAAGAAATATTTGAAAATACACAAGTCATCAAAGTTAGGAAAGCAGCTGACTTGTTGGTCTTCACAGAGTTGTAAAATAACCCGATAGGTGAAATAAGTCATGTTGAGTCACTGAATACTTTTAACAGTCAGGACAAAGGTATTTGGAAGTTACAGGCCTGCTTACAGGAGAGTACATCTTGAGAATACGCCTGCGCGGTGCTGTGTGCCGAAGGTGATTCAGCCCTTGGGCTGATTTCTGTTGCTTGTAACATGCCAAAATATAATCCCGTTTGAACTGATGCTTTGCATGCCTGCTGACTGCCTTATGCTTTAGTTCTGTTCCAGCTGAAGCGATCTAGGGAATGAAATGAGGGAGAAACGATAGTTGTGAAGGCCTAGTGCTCTGCACCTGTTCACCACAATCTTTTTAACCTTAAAAAAGGAGCCGCTCAAAAATGACAAATGCGGCCCCATCCGGTAACTACAACAAGTGTGTCCACTCCCAGCTAGGACACCGTAGGACTAAATGTTTGATGAAAACATGCAAGTTTTGTCCAGATGGTCTGCTGAGAGGACATCTGAAATTAAAATGATGACAACATGAGAATAAGCGACTGGCCTAGAGAGATGTTTTATTCTGCAATTTAAACAAGCAAGGTGATGCTGCCAAGCTCAGCACTCTCTAATTGGCTTTCGCAGGACGTCTCCCGTGCCAAGCTGGCAGCGATAATTCCAGACCCTGTGGTTGCACCTTCCATCGTGCCTGTTCTCAAAGATGAAGTAGACAGAAAACCTGAATATCCCAAACCGGACACTCAACAGATGATTCCATTCCAGCCAAGACACTTAGCACGTAAGTCAGATGTTTAGTCAGAGGCGGTTGCACTTCACCTGGCGGCAAGTTATTAACCTGTGGGTTCAGTGAACCTAATCACAGGCTTTCCTAGTCTTCAGTCATCCAAACAGGTATTTAAATGTTAGGCTGTTATTGAATTGGATTGCTAAAAGCATATATGTATTTTATTTAATGCTAAGGTCACATGGAAATAAGTACAAGTAGTTTGGGGTCTGGTAAATGTTAATAAGCTGTTATACACACTGCTCATAGACTTCAGATCATTGACTAAACAATATGTAATTAGTGGAGGCAAAAGTGACAGGGTAGTAATTATTTGCACCAAATAATAATGCTGCAAAAGCAGTTCAACTTTTGCTGGCTTGCATTGGCTTCATATGGTTTTTCTTCCCACAGCTCCAGGTTTACATCCCGTCCCAGGAGGTGTATTTCCTGTTCCACCAGCCGCTGTAGTTCTCATGAAGCTGTTGCCACCTCCTGTTTGTTTTCAGGTTCGTTTTAATGAATTCTGAAAACTTCAAAAAGTTGTGGAAGCGATTCTGGTTTGATTGACCCAACAGTATATATCACTCTATTGAAAATCATCTCCTAAACCTTTTTTCCTTTTTTTTTTGGTAACAAATCAGGGTCCCTTTGTTCAAGTGGATGAGCTCATGGAGATATTCAGAAGATGCAAGCTGCCAGACAGTAAGTTATTTGTTCGCTCTGGAGTTTGTGGTAGTGCTGCCTGTGACTGTTTTACATACGGATAGTGCTGTCTAAAATCCAGACCTCATTTGCAGATGTTAATTATTATTTAAGAGCTTACTGGTGAGTTGGCTACGTCTGTGGGTTGGAATCTACATGGAGATGTTTGTACATTTAACTGTGGGGAGATCAAGGCAAAGTCAAAAAGCTGAAAGTCACCAGCTGCTATTTCAGTAACACTTTGGTGGTAACCATCAAGAAAGACATGAAGGTTTTCAGACTATCCTTTAAAAGAAGCAAGGCGTTATTTCTAGCAGCACTGTACCCGTGACATTAAATTCCAAATTTGCAGTATGTAAGTTCGTCGGTAGGCGTAGCTCTGAGTGCGCATTGTTGCAGTGCTGGAGAACAATTCCCAAGCAGCTTCCCGAGCTCCTATAAAGAAGGTCGAGTTCTGAAATATATAAAACCAGGACAGATCCATCCTCCAAGCTTTGCGTAAAAAATGGCAGATGATACAATGCTACTTTTCACCGCCTCTGTTAGTTTAAGGAGCAAGCGATCAGAGAGAAAGCAAGGTAGGATTTCGTTTCTTTTAGAGTGAAAATAAAACATTTATTTAAATGATACGTGGTATTTTTGAAGGTTCTTCTGTTGATAAGCAGACACTGAGTTGCTCTGCGCACCTTCTGATGAATCACCAACTAGTTACACCACTTCCCCAGCAGGCTTTCTGTTTTATTAAGCTTGCAGATGACCTCGGTACTTGTGGAAAGGGACATCTCAAGCTGAAGTAGCAGCAGCATTTGCTTTATAATTAGTGTTTGACATAGCTCAGAGTTTTAGACAGATGAGATTTGACTCTTAACATTTCTAGGAGAACAGAGTAAGAAAACGGCTCATGTTCCAGGAATCTCCACAACGTATCTATCTTTAAGTGCCTGTATGCATGCTTATTTCTAATCAGGGAATTCAGTTGAACCAATTAAATTAACCTTTTTTCTCTTTCTAAAGCTGTTGATGAAGCTGTACGAATAATTACCGGAGGCCTGCCTGAAATAGCTGTGGAAGGCAATGGACCTGTGGAAAATAACGCTATGCTCAATAAGGCTGTTAAGAGACCGCATGAAGATTCTGACGACGACGAGGAGAAAGGATCTGTAGTTCCCCCTGTACATGACATTTACAGAGCACGACAGCAAAAGAGAATCCGGTGAAACAAGTTTGGAGTTCTACTGTGATAGACAAAGACTTGCATTGAGTCCGTCAGTCTCTTAAAAGTCAAACATTCAAAAGGGACAGCTGCAAACAAAAAAAATCTTGAAAATGGTTTTGTTACTGTGGTGCCTCTTTCTCCCCTATGGTTCTTGATCCGGAAACAGCCAGAACAACCTTAGAATGTGCTCTGAACAAAAGTAGGTTTCCAAAACCAAAAGTACAAAATGTCAAAACTGCATTTTGTTCAAGGGTGTTCACATCTACCACTTGAAATCTTGTGGGTTTTCAACAGTTTTATTTTAAAAACTGGATGGCTTATACTTGTGAAGCATTTTTAATTCACATTTTCTGGAAAACAATCGTTCTCAGTTTGTTCATGTAGTGTCCTGCCTTATTGTTCGTTTTTATTTATGGCAGAATGTATGGAATCTGTTTTGTAGTTGAAAATGGGGAAAAAATTCATTCCTTTAAAATAAAAGGATATCCATAACATCATGCCTCATTCGGGTTTTATTCAAACACAACAAGTTACTTCTTAAATATTACTCAGCCACTTCAAAGCAATGTTAGTAAGACCATCACAGGAAATTGATCAGAGCATACATATTAGAATTAGCACTTTTTTTTTTTCCATTTTTCTAGAGGATACAGTATACTTTTGCTTTTAACTCCATGACTGTTTAAAGAAGACAGCATCGTAAGACAAACTCGGAACATATTTCTAATGTGGATTGTCCAGGAGTCCTAGCGAACACGGCCTGTTCCTGGGTCACTGCATTGGTCTTCCACTTAATGCACAACGGTAAATGTTAATAGATTAGCTACATAGTTCACCTGGTATTTTCAAACAAGCTAACAAAAACACTATATGAACTTCTGAAGCAGTTTCTAGGCATACTGGAGCTTTTAACTTGTAACTGACTATTCGGAATTGCTGTCTGGCAAGATCCCAAGAATCCCTCTGGACTACAGGAAATTCAGATACTTGGACAAGCTGGAAACCACTCCTGGCAGCAGCAGTGGGTCAGTGCTCCAGCCTGCCAGGCTCAACGGTCAGACAGTATACAGGTAACCATCGGAATGTTCACATGAAGGTAGGGTCTGGCCTTAGCAACCCTCGAGTTTCTTTTCTGCTTTGCCACTTAATGTCATCGTGTCTCTCTATTTCTTTTAAAGAGGGTGGAGAGAAACTATTTGTCAACCACTCATAAAAAAACTCCCAACCTGGCGAAGTCAGTAACATGGTTTGCACTTGCGGGCATTTATGACAGTGTCTTTAGACCGTTACTGCTGACAGGCCTCCAACACCCACCCACAGAGACATTTGTCCCCACGGTGTGTGACCCCAATGGTGAGACTAGAACCAGATGTGGGTGCTGTGGTTTTTTTCTACAGGAAGCTTTTGGATCAAACCCCTACTGCGAGGAGAGATGGGACTTCACTGCATCGACCCTGCGAGCCATACGCCTGCACAGCACCATCCACACTTCAAGGGCAGAGCAAGCAGGAGCTGGCCAGCATGGACATCTGGACCCAGCGGTCCAGAACTGGGACCAGCCATCTCCTAGATGAAGCAAGTACAATCTTATCTAGTGCTAATGCAGTCCCCTGCATTCTGGCATCAGTCACGTACTTCTCAAAGCCTTTCCTAGGTACGTAGTTTCACCATGACGATGTTCCTCCCCATGTCCTTGAGATCATTCCCTACAGCATCTAAATCTTTGTAGTACGCACATTCCACAGGCAGCTGCTAGGCAATACCAACATAGAACAGCAGCACTTTATAACTTCTGCAACTCTCATTTAAGAAAAATGAAAACAGCTTTGTTTTGGTTAATTATTTTTTTTATATATATTTCTGGTAGCTCTGTTGTTACACCGACTACTGAATTAATGTTTTGGAGCTGCAGAGCTATAGGCTGTATTTGGAGGTGGATCCTGCACTAATAACAGAGTACAGTAAGCAGATGCAGCAATCTTAAAGACCTCTGTAGTATCCTTTGCTGATTCAAACAGTGAAATAGACCACATCATAAACCTCTAGGAACTGTTTTTTCTGGCTAACCGACCTACTCCACTCTGAGTTATCAAAGAAAGATTCAAAGACAGACATCTATTTTACTATCTGATTACATTTAGCCAAAAGAAAAACCACTTGTCTGAGGTGGTGATCTCTTACAGGGTTTTGGTGTTTTGTTTTCTTTTCCCCTTGGGGAAGGGCGTTTGGATTGACTAAGATTTGGTTTATAGTTAACAGGCTAGTAAGGAATAAAAGGTCTTACTTATCCCACTGTCCTCCAAACTCAAATTTAGTGCAGCTACATCCATGCTGATACTTAAAGGAAAACTAGAAATGGAAGCACCAGTGCCAACTTACTTATAATCCAGTGCTTCCTTCTAGAAGTTCTATTATTTTTGTTGACTGGTTGTTACTAAAATGAACCTAGACGTTAGCAATAAAAGGGCCCTGTCATTTATTTATTTTACATAACTTGTTGGGTTTTTTAAAGAAGACAACACATTCTATTTTGAATAGTCTAGTACTTGAGACACTGTTTATAACTATGAACTTACTTTGCTTTCATAAAACCATCAAATTGTGATTACTGTAATACTGTGTTGTGCTCAACTGGAGGGAAAGTTCAAAGGTACTTACCTCCTAGCTGAGTTTGAAATTGCAACAAGGCTATAAGACCACTGAGCTTTTCTGTGAACACCCATCTATACAACATGTAGTTAATTAAATTCAAGACCTACGACTATTTTAAGTTTCAAGAACACCTCTACAAAGTGAAAAAAAAAATCTTCTACTGAAAATATTCCCTGTATATTCTAACTGTAAATCATTCACTTCTCACAGTACATTAAAATCACTTCTACTTCCGATAGTGCTCTGCGCTTCCTGGATATTTTTGAAGACAAGATTGAATATGCAACCATCTCCAGGCGTAGTTTTAAAAAACAAGTAAAATTTTCAGCCTAAAGCTTCACTCACTTTAAATCCACCTTTTGAAAATGGCAAAGATTTACTTGAAAATTAGTATTCCATGTAAAAAGGAGTAAACTACTAGCAAAAAAAAAGGTAAGAAATGCCACTTTTATCAAAACGTTTTAGCTCTGCCCTTCTGAAGTCTTTACAAGAGATAAATACAGCTGCAATCTATAAGATTGCCACCTTGGTAAGTACTGTACATAGCAGAGGACAGTTACCCAATAACCAGAAAATTTGCTACAAAAATATATTATGTGTTTTGTAACATCTGCAGGTAAACAGCAAAAAAATGCTATTAAAAATGCAGAAAAAACTAGTAGCCTACCATCTGAACCATAATGTTACAATAAAGTGCCGTCTGGCTTTGTTTTTTGCCTGTTGGAAGTTCTTCTTCTCTAGAATTTTAGCTTTCTTCTTAGGTCTTTAAAGTAAGATATTTTTTTTAAAGCCAAATCATCCCTTCTGGGAACGACCATTGCTAATCTGCTCTGGATTAATGAAACTAAATTCACGGTAAATTAGAGTTAAATGCCCTAAAATGAGCTACTTAAATACAAAGTTTGGTTCTTAAACTTGTCCTACCTAGCATCAGCTCAAAAATCTTAAAATTGCAGCCAGAAAAACTACCAAGACATCCCCCCTAGGTTGCATACTTACATTAAAAAGGCATCTCTCTCTCTCTTTTCCTTCAGAACCCCTTTGGCATCTCCTGTATTTTCCTTATCAATATCACTAGTGCATTAAAAGGAACCAGTATTTACATGGAAAGCTGTTTTCCTAGACAAATGTTGGTGCAATTTTTGAAATTAGCTGACAAAACCGTATTGGTAGGATACAAACTGGTTTTATGATTCTTCTGCTTTCCCTACAGGTTGGGATTCTTCCTTAGTCAGTATTTTGCCAAGGATTGCATCATAGTAAGGGCTGAAGACCATTTTGTTGTAGTTGACTAGACGAACGTACTTGACAGCGATCTCTTCCAACTCTCTCTGGATGGGGCCTAATCCTCCAGGAATAGCAGGTAACGGTTTCTGGTGACTAGATGCAAGATAATTCTCCAGAAACTTTTGAATTCGAGAATCTGGAAAAATTGGACCAAGGGTTTTGGTTTGTTTTCACAAGAGACAGCCAGTTACAAATAGCGTCATCTCACATAAAAACACAGAAAGCCTGAGCACGGTAGACATGTATTTGAAGCACATCAAATGAGAAACCGTGCGTGACATGCCACCAACGGTTGTACAAGGACAGACGAGTGATCACTTGAGATGAGAGAGGTTTTGCAAAGCATACCTATTAGCTTGCATATGGTGTTATCCGGATTGGCCACGGCCTGGATCTGTCCTTTCAGTACAGTCTCTCTCTCAGCTGAGAACGGTGTAAAGCCGTGCTGGGAAAGGCAGCTGTTAACTTCTGCACACACCTTTTCACCGATGGTAGCCAAAGATTCCTGCAGGTTAAAGGACCTAGAGAAGGTGAAGCAGAGCATTATTGGTGTTATTTTTAGTTATATATCAGAAAAATTACAGAGCAAGACAGTTCTGGGAATAAGCTGAATAAAAACTGTCAGCCCGGGTTCATAAAAAGCCCTGACCACTGCCTCTACGTATTCTGTGTCTGCAGCCAGAGAGAGGCTAACACTGATTATTTACTCAGGTGAAAACAAAACTACACCTGCCTCTGTGCAACTGGTGCTATTCCATACTCACGGAAGATGCATTCCTGTCAGCAGCACCTTGACAATGGTTTTGATTTTCTCAGCAAAACCAGGCATATCGACCAGCACCGAGCCCGCTGCGCTGAATGTGACCAGAAGGACTGTCCCAAGCAGGAGGAGCTGCTCCAGCTCCAGCTGTATCTCCTGAAAGCGGGTCTGGTCCATTAGCAGTGTCTGCAAAGAATGAGGAGCGCAGAATAAAGTGAGAATGTGGGGCTGTGAAGTGACCCCACCTATTCACAGCAGTGAGGATAGGTCAAAGACACAGAAAAGAGCAACACGTACTCAGCGGGCAAATATCAAACAAAATGGAAAGAACTAACTCCTCCTTTAGCAACTAAATTTCAATACTGAAAAAGAAGTACCCGAGAGCTGCTAGAGCTCTCAATCAAGAGATAAACGTTTCAGCATCGCATTTGTTGCAAGGCTACAAATCCCAACGGCTTCTGTTATATCCCAGAAATCAAAAAGCAGAACAAGCACAGAAACCAACTGGTTTTGCTAAATACCTACTTCTGGAAAGGGCCTGTTTACATGGTCCCACTTTAGGAGCTTCAGATAGGCCTGGTTTTGTACAGCAGTGGAGCACAAAGTGGAAGCTCCACCAGTGGCACCATCATCACCACAGTGGGGAGGCAACATTTTACAGCTCAGCTTTGCAAGATCATCTGCAGCTTCTTGCAGCCACCTTGTGACAATGTCTAAAGAATCTGGAAGAGCGGGGAAAAAAAGAATCCCGTTACGGAAATTCCTTTTCAAAGTTTGGTTTTTTTCACCACCAATTTCCAAACAATCCCATTAGTTACTATTACTAATACCCATGATATCAGTTATTGACATGCACTTTGTTTATTGCATTAAGTGCAACATTTAAGACAAAATTAAAACCACACAGCTACAGGAAATCGGAGGTGAGATGATGCTGGGTAATTATTCCCTACACTGCACTGAAATGAAACTCAACTGCAGCGTACTAAGCGCAGAACTGTTGTTCCAGCAGATTTTTTCAAACCATTTTGGGGCACAAGCTGTCATTTACCATATGAATTCTAGAACTTATAAAAAAAATCTGTTTTCTTTTCATGATCTACAAGCAAAGACACGCAGTTTACTGGGAGGTCAGAGGGGAAGAAAGAAAGGAACAAAGTCATACTTGGCTGTTTCTCAAGAAACTCCTGAAACTTCTTTCTTTCATATTCAGCAGAATGCTGCATTAATTTTGGCCTAATACTACTGACAGCGAAGTTTGCCATATCCATTTTCATTAGGTCTAATACAGAGAAAATTGCTCTAAACAAACAAACAGAAAAAGTTATTCAAGGCTGCAGATGTTTAAGAGGTACTATTTACAAGATTCATTACAGATTGTCTAAAGAAAGAGCAAAAACATGCATGGGAAACATTAACAAGGTGCTTAACAATTTAAGAGCATGAGACAGAGAGAAAGCCTGAGCAAGCGCGTACATGCAGGTGCCTCTTCCAAATAGGAAATAAATCTTGCTCTCCTGTGAAAAAGCCTCCGTGGAATTAACATCACTAGCTCCGTAGATTGTATTTCCCAGGATGTTCAATATTGTATGCTGAATACAGAAACGACGTCTAGGTTTCTGAGCTTGCACACTATCTCTGGTGGCAGCCTACAAAGCCAGCCTCAGTGGGAAGTGAATAATCAAACCCAAGGAGGGAAAAAAGAAAACAACCAACTACCAGAACACCTTTACTTCAAATCACGCTAATTCCCGCTGGCAATATTTCTGCAGAGTCAATCCTGAGCTCTAGAAAGTTTATCAAATTAGAAAACAAGGTTAATGAAATTTCATCTAATTATTGAGACTTCTAAATATTGAGCTGTTCAACTGAGAACATGGTGACAAAGCAGAAGCCCCTGTGCTCCCAGATTGGTGTGGACACTCCCTTTAGAACTGAAAGGACGTTATTCAGGGAGTGGAGTGGGGGGCAAAGAGAGCTCAAACTGGGAGGAAAGGACAAACTGGTTGGAGAACAAAACTACCTTCTTCGTGTGCTCCTGCTTGCTTTTTTTTTCCCCCTTCTGCAGTCGACAGTAAATTCTGATATAAACTGATTTTTCACCTGCTATCTTAAGGCTTACATGCATTTGACATTTAAGAAAATGTCCTTCAGTGACATGCAGGAGCCAGACAAATACTCCAGTTCACCAGAACAAAGATGGTCCTTGTTAAAGACTTCTGGAGCATCTCTCCCCTTCACATCCAGAACTATATTATCTTCCTTATTGCTCTTTTTTTCTACAAAGATTTATAGTCTGTCCTGCTGGAAATCACCCCCACATCTAAAATTATTTAGGACTCTAAATGAAATACCGTTTCAGTACCTGAACAGAGGAACAATTTCATGAATATCTTTCAGTTTCTTAATTTCTTCATCTCGAGCTGGAGCACAGAGAGTCCCCATCATCCCAATCACAAACTCAACCAACTTAGAAATGTCGAGGGCTCCATTTTCTGCCTCCTGTTTTATCAAATCCAGATCAAGAACTTCTGTAATCTGGTTTCTCAGCCTAGTATGGCCAGGCAACAAGAAAGACAGGAGATTCTGAAATGGAAAGTTTGTAACAGCACATTAGTTCTACGTATTAAAGACTACAAGGATCAAAACACTTCTTATTTAAACTAATTACCCTTTTATAAGCGGAACCTCTTTTTTTTCCTTTCTTTTTTCTTTTAACCAACCATTGACCAGCTCCCAATGTTTCAGCTCATTCTGTACAGTACTGGAGTTAAGCCGTAAACACTCACATCATACTTGAGACTATTGTGCTTGTTTTTTTCAGGCCAGTGTTGGGGCACCTCATTGATTCCATAACTAATAGCGTTGTCACAACATGAAGAGAGCTTGCAGTTATGAAACCAGTGCTACTTACCTTTTTATCATCTTACATGGCTTTGCATTTGTTTTTACATTCAAATTTCTCCTCTGCGGTTATACAACTTAAGTGTGTTCAGAGACAACGATACAGTAATGAAACAGATCAAGAGAGTCCTTTATGAAAAGCCAAACTTCAACCACTTTTGCTCATACATATCAAGGCAGCTGCTCAAATTCAATAATTTACCTTGAGATGACATCATCTTACCTCTTTAATTTCTCCCAACAGTTTAATGGCATGGTCATATGTTGGTGGATCTTCCTTCAGCTGAGCTTCCAGACAATCCCAGAAAGCTTTATGCAAAATATCTCTTACTTTTCTTTCTAAGCTGTGGGTAAATATGACCAGTTAAAAAGAACAACACTTGTCTCTTCCACCACCTTACAAAGATAACCTGCAGCTCCTGCAGAACAGCAGGTAATAATATGAATATAATGTAATAATGAATATATAACAATTAACAGAGAAGAGATCCGTCATTTTAAGTTACTCAGAAAAGCAAGAAAAACTGGACAAGGGATTTGGAAAGGCTTATATCCTAATCAAGGGTTACGTACAAGCAAAGGCAGCTACAAATTAAAATCCTTGAAAGTACCTATAATATGCTACCTCTAAACTAAACAACTGGAAGAAAAAAAAAAAGAAACAACAAAAATTACAGCTTGTCTTCAAAAGACCAGTATGGATGTTCCTTTCGAAAGCCTCACTAAGTAAATGCATTTCTACTAAGTAAAATCCATTAAGCAAACCAAACAGAAATGAGGTAACTTCCCTGACACAAAAGCTTCTGTATTTCAACGCATAAATATTGCAGCTACTCGGAGATAAAGGCCCAGTTCGGTTTGTATAAAAAAAAATAACTTAAAAAAATAAAAAAGAATTCTACTGCTTCAGTACCAAATCCTCATTCAAAATGCTGAAAGTTACTCCTCTTCAGCAGGCAGGCTCCTGTTCACATCAGGTCCAACTTCCACACTAAAGCAGTAAAATGCTCCCACATACACGTCCAAGCACACTCACAATGAGCCAAGCTCCCAAGGCTCTGAGCCCAGGTGCAGCTGAGCATCAGGCAGCGCTCAGAGGCACTTATGCCCTGTGGCCCTCCAAGAGTAGCCCATATGTGCTCTACTGACTGCGTGCAATTCCAAACACAGGCAGAACTGCTTGCTCTGCCAACCACTTGTCTATGGGCTGGAGACACACAAACCCCCGACATTTAATTCAAGGAAGATTTGAGTCCCTCTTCAAGCAAGTTCCGACTGACTGGTCTTTCTTTTCTAGCTGGTAAATCGCTGTACACAAAACACGGGCAATTCCAGTTCCATGCAACTTCCAGCACGATTCCAACGTGGACCAAGTTCCTTCCTGATCCACTAGAGCTGTTCTGCAGCTCTACAAATGCAAACTTTGTTTATGTGTATCTATTTGGTAACAACCTTACCTGTGTTCTGGTAGTTCAGCGAGTTTTATCTGGAAGTCTCCATTAACAACAATTTCATGTGCTAATGCCATGTTGGTGACTCCCTTGGCCGTTTCCATGAGCTCTTCTATTGACACGGGCCGAGGAGGACTAGCTGCACCAGAAAAATAAACTGTCAGTTTTCTGTCAAAATCCGGGGGAAAACACCTGCTAATACTTTGGGACCCTTTCCACCTTCTTGGCAGTACAGAGGGCCAAAAGACAGTATCATCTGAAGATTCTTCTCCTTTCCTTCCTTTCCCAGGTGGGTGACAGGAGTTTGGAGTATTCTAGAAAACAAAGGAGTCTCTCTGTAGTTCATTCGCTTCAGCTACAGTTTGGGCAGAGGAGCAACATACTAATTCCCAAAATGAAAGAAACCAACCAGGAATTTTCATAAGGTAGATGCACTGGGATATGTTTTAGGTAATCTATCACATCTCCCTCATCTGGTTATCTAGTGTGATTAAACACGTAACATACAAAAGGTCCTTAAAAAATAACTGCCCATCACTTGTCTGCCATTCAGAGCTGTTCCAGTATGGTTCCATTGTGCTAATTTTTCATTAATATCTCGCTCTTTTCATGCAGCACTCTTACACCCTTATTTCCTTCTGCCTGGAGTTTTATCTTGCACAGTGTCTCTGGGAACACAGCAAGGATTGATATTCTGAGAACCAGCAGGACAACAAAGTTCACAGCCGAATGAGAGAGCTCTTGTCCGGCTGCCAAATGACTTCACTCTAGCGATAGATGCACTAAAAGCTAAGACCCTTTCACTTACCAAAGAACGCTCTTAAATCATGTTACTTTGTTCTCACAGTCTATCTGCTCCCTTACAGAAGGGGAGGGATCGCAACCAACGGCTTCTCTGTTGTACAAAGCAGTGCAGGACTGTGCTGTGCATTTTACTTTCATGTGTTTGTAGCTTCTCTCCATAAATAAAAAACACATTTCCTATCAGGCAGCCAGCAGGACATGCAAACACCAACTCCCTCTGAACATCTCTGTGTAACACGATGCCAAACACGACGCTAAACCTCGAGCAATAACGACCACCATTAAAAAATTAAAATACAACAACGAATAAAATGTTACGTGCTGAGACGCTCTCTACTGAAATTTGGAACTAGTTATCTGAGCAATTCTGCCTCTTTGAATTGAATCTCTGAGACCAGAAAACCTCCTCTTTGTTTTACCTGTAGATTTGCCAGAAATAATTGGTAGCCATATTGCATCCAGCTCCTCATGTTAAGAGCAGTGTGACAAAGAAAAATATGCCCTAGGAATACGCTTAAAATATTCAGTCCTGCTGGACACTTCTGCCGCATTTGGACTGAATATGCAACTTTCCATCTGTGCTGGGAGAGGGATGACAGGACATTACTTTGTTGGTAACAGCCTTCCTTGCCCTGCAGTAGAAATGGAAGCTGCAACATTCCAGAAGGTTCAGCTGATAACACGAACAGCAGCAACAGTTCAGCTGGAACATACCAGAGCGCTGCTCCTGCTTTCCCTGAGCGCAGACATGCAAAGGGATTTAAGATGGCTGTGGCTCAGAACAACCCAGTTTCTGTGTACAGTTAAGTACTAAATCAATTCAGTACTAAATCAAAACAGAGGAGAAAGCTGTTGTAACAGTTGCAAAGCAAATGGTCAGGAGTCACACAACGTTTAATTGCAAAACAGTCACACTAGACAGAACGCTATAAACCTTAGGATTGTCTCCACAAAAACATTGTATTATTTACTTTTTTAAAACATAGTTTTGCTTACACTTGGGAGTATCGTCTCTGTGTGAGCCTGGAGCACTCTGTCGTATTCTTTTCCTGATAGACTGATCCAGGTTGTCCAAGCTCTCCTCTTGACCATCCTCCAAACCACTCAACTTTTCTTCACTCGAATGTGGCTTGTCAGGATCCTGAGACATTTTCAGTTGGTTCTTTTCAGAAAAATAAAAAAGATGGAAAAGGGAATGAACAAGCATTTCTGACATGGCTGACTGGTGAACATCACCAAGAGTTTTCCTGATTAATAAAAAAATTAAGAATGAAAGGATTATTCTGAGGAATTATATGGTGTCATTCCCATAATGCAGGACACCTGGACTCAATGATTCACTTCGGATCTTGCACAAAACAAGATGCTTTCAACCCAGCTACTATTTACTTGATCTGCATTCCTTACTTAATCTGCTCAAAAATCCCAAACTGTTCCCTAGCCATAATGCAAACAGACGAGAAATAATCTTTTTCTTAGCATTTCTTATGAGACAGCAGCAAAAAACACCTTCAGAAGAGTACTACAAACATGTTTTACAAAGAGACTATGCCAAATGAGACATTTCCCCGCTACACAATGATAAATCTTCCTGAACACAAGGTACTCTCTAACCATGGTCCGCCTCAACAGCTCGCAATTTAAGTTTTCACTCTGAGACATCCAAAAACATTAAGCAGCAGGAGAAGGACCAGAGATAAATTAATATAAAAGGATGGAGCATAAGCAAGCAACAGCATAGAAATATAAAACATAGCACTGAGACGTTTTTTATTTTCCTACAACTGTAATAACTAACTCTGTTCCATCAGTGCTTAAATTAATTGTGCCAATGGGATTCTACAGGACAGCTGGAAAGCTCAGTGCAGATAAGAAATGGTTTTCTTCTACAGCAATGACTCAGGATCATCCTCTTGCTAGATGCACGAGATTACACAACAACAAGCAACACTTGTCAGCAGCATTGTATGATTTCTATTTAGAAAAGAAAACAATGAATAAACTATGGGATAAATTACATAGGAAAGCCAAGACATCAGCACAGGTATGGTTAGACCCATACATGAGCCTCCACCTCTAGCTGGAACAGTCGCTCATGTCCCTGCTCCAAATGCTTGATCATTTCCCCCTCCACACACAGAGACAGTCCCAGCCTGGGCAGAGCTGCGGTCGTGTTGCCACACGCTCAGCTAAGACGGAGAGAGCCTCCAGCCAGCGGTCACGCCAGGCATCCAAACCAGCCTTCAAGTGTGAAAACAGTGAGAAACCACCGGTGAGAAAACAGTGACATGCTCCAGGAGAAGCAGATCTCCAGTCTAGCAGACAAAAGGTCTGTTACTGCAAATGCTCCAGCAGCAAGAGGACTAGGAGCTCTGTTAATAAAGGAGCAGTTAACAGTGAAGATCGTTGCAACAGCTGCCATAGAAAATATATGACAGGACTGGTTGAACAGAGGAGGGAAATGTGCTGTTGAGTTTGGCTAGAATAAAGCATCATCATAAAGCCCTCCCCCATTGCTTCAACCAGACCAGATGGCTGTTCTTCTTCTTTGTTCTCTTCCACAAAACATCCTCCTGAAGACAAAATCTGAGGCACAAAGATTGCTCAACTAAAACCCACATCTTTAATGCACATGGCACTTGATAGCACCTTGCAATCTCTCTCTGAGCTCTATCCTCACTGCCCTCAGAAAAGTAGAGAAATATTGTCATATTCCTTACTTACAGAGGGGAAACTGAGGTGCGAGTGAAGTTGCGTGAGGACTCAGAAGATAAAAAGACCAGGGCCCGAGACAATGTCCAGTCTCATGATTACTACCCACACCTTTGCCCACCAGGCCATCGTTCCTACCATGCAGACTACATCCTAAAGTGCCGTCTTCCATAAGATAGCAGATCAATAGCTACAGTCTCAAAACAATTTCATTTAATTACCGTTTGTTTTTAGAAATCCTATTTCAGCTGTACAAGAGCTCCTAGGCCATTCTACCAAATGACTGTTCAGCAGATGAGGCAAACGGGCACACTTGTTGGTTCGGTTGTTTAGTTTGCAATAGTCTACTCTTTTCTGCCGGATTACTGCTATTATTTGCCAGAACACATCTAGAACACATCCTCTTTCCACTGGGTAAATAAGCTCGACAATACCTCTTCCAAAAGCGCGATCATCATCGTTCCTTTCACAGAAACAATTCTGATTCTTCACAGAACAAAGCCTACTACTTCTTGGCACTTTCCTTGCATTTATTTTTAACAAGAACAGAAGCGCGAGAGAAAAACCCAACAAATTAAAATTTAAACGAAACGTTTTCCACAGGTTCTTTTCACCACAGCTCCTCAGGTCATCGGACTCACACCATCCGTAAATGAACTTCACCGTGCTTCTGCAGAGCGCACAGGAGGTTGGCGCAGGAGCTCCAGGCGTGGCCCCGCTGCTCTGGGTGAGGTAAGACCCCACAACTCCCTGACCTGCAGGCCAAGCACACAAGCCCTGAAGGCCACCTTACCTTTCGTGGAACCCCCCTCCCCATCCCTCCTCTCACCTGCCACATCACAACCCACTACAAGCTGAGAGCTGCATCTCAGCCTGTTCTCTGCTCCTCTTCCTAAGCAGGAAGGATGCTTGTGAGCTTCTCCCACTTCCCCGCCCCGCAGCCTGCTGTGTAAGGCCTGCAAGCCCCGCTCCAAGCACAGGGGAGCCCCCGAGCCCTGCTTACCAACCCTCCCCGTGGCTCTCCCAGCGCTGGGCACCAGTTCCCCAGCGGGGCTGCCAGAGGGCTTCTGGAGTTTGCCGGGTGCGGCAGCGGCTCCTACCCGGGCCCCGGGCCCAGGCCCGCAGGCAGCCCCCGGCCCGGAGCTGCCCCCGGCCTCTCGCAGCCCCGCCGGGCC
>WEIS01012717.1:0-14839 GCA_013389965.1 Todus mexicanus
ACCTCTTCTCTCACTTCTACAGCAGTTTATGTCACCATAATGGTATCAAAAGCTACAAAAAAAGTATGTATCATATAAGCTATGAACCATAGCTGCCCCCTGACCACTCAGCAGCCTCATTTTAATTCACAGAGTTCAAACAACCAAGAACTAGACACTGGAGAAGTGAGGAGGAAAAGAAGTAAACTGCATTTAAAGTTATTTGTGAAGGAGAGAAAAAAAGTGTACTAAGCCAGATACTCTAGATTTTTCAAGTGCTCTTTCATCCCGTTTCCCAACTTGACTCTATTTCAAGTCTGTATTGCAGGATGCAACTGTGCTGAATTTTGGAGATCTTCTCAGGTATCAGAAATGTTTGTCGGCATTCGCCTGTTGAAGCCACTGCAAGCACCCAAGTTTCCCTTTCTATTTTTCTATTCTCCACTTTGCTGAGAGGTGGATAGTCAGAAAAAGACCTGCGATGTGAATTTCAGAAACATTTCTGAGGTAATTTTTCCTCAAAGCAGTAACATCGCAGGCAGCACAGAAGCATGGAGGAGGAATCCCAACAGTCCTATCTTTTTGTGCTTTCCAAACCCTCTCCTCAGCATCCAGAAAAGTGTTAGTAAAAAGTACATTTCTTTCTCCTCAATATTGATTTAAACCCATTTTTTATAAGAGGCTCTGAAGGGAGGACAAAACAAAAAACATTTCACTCCTGTCAAAAAGAATCAATGGAATAATGGCCTGGCTGAAAACGTGTATTCCCTAAACGCTGCTGCTCTTGAGCTCTTGAACAAAGATGCTCGCACTTAAGTGAAGCTGCACAAAGTAAATCGTCTATTTGCATAAATATTCCAAATCACTACTTATACACTTGATGACTGGTCACAAGCTGAAACGTTCAGTTGAGATCACAAGCTTTTTATTGGTGCCGGCATAGACTGTGACAACAGGAAAGCATTTTCAGGGTACTGCAATGCTGAAAAGCAGTGCTCTGCAGAGGGGCAAGTGGCCTTCGATAAGTAATTCAAATTAGCAATTCATTAGTAAAACTAATACACAGAATTTATTAAGACTTCATCTTGGAGAGAAAGGCAGTTGTTCTGCTACAAGTTCTGTTTGATAAGATTCTGAGCACATCAGCAGCACTTGAAACTTCATACTAGAAAACTTCACCAAACCCAACAGTACCTAAGCAAAGGAGCAAGTCTGGATTTTGTTACGCAATATTTGGCAAAGTTTTGAAACCAAAATCAGATTAATGTTTGGCGTTTGGTTACTGTTTTGTTTGCGCGGTTTTTGTTGTTCTCTTGGTGTTTTGTTTTTGGTTTTAATTCATTACATCTTTGGATATCTAGGGTACAGAAGGTCACCTTTGCTCCCTCTGAAGAGGGACACCACCACACTCAGGTTCAAACTTCCACCACCCGGTGCCAGCATGCACTAATCCAGCTCTCCCACTGTTCACAACTGCACTGTAACCTTTGGATCTTTCACAGCACTGAGGAAAATGCAAGCTTGAATTTCCAGTTGATTTTTTTTACAATCATTTTGAAGTAAACTGCACTTGCACCTAAATTATTTCGCAGTTCTAAGCGAGTGCATTTCAGTGGCTGCTGATCCAGTTCGTATAGTTGATCATTTGTTCGGAGACACTGACGGCTGTTTAATATGTCCTGAACATAACCTTGAGACAACAGGAGCTCAAAGCATTTCATAATTACATTCCTCAGTAGGAAGCAAGCTGCACAGTTGACATATGGAAAGACCAAACTGTTTTTCAGTTCAAAATAAACAAAAATATTTCCTGTTCTTTCAACTGTTAACTATTGAATATTCCAACTGTGTTTCACTGCAAAGCGCTCCAAGACTTTCTGAAGAGCATTTTGTAATTTCCTTTTAATTCACTTTTTAAAGCATACAGGAAAGGGAGAAAAGTGTAGAACTTCTACTACTGACGTAGAGACACAGTAAGAAAAATCTCAGCATCCTAAAGACACCTATGACTTATAATCGCATCATCACCACTATCCAGCATCGTTCAAACCGTGTAAATAATTCAGCCTGTCAGCAGATCAGACCAGAAGGACCTGCTTTATCACCATCTTCCTGAAAACCCGTCAGTTAAGTAGCTCCACGTGATTTCAGGAGACAGTGACCCTTCAAGATGCATTAGACCTGTACTATAAAAACCAACCAGCTGCTCGTCATGCAGATCTACTGAGGTGCATACTAAGGTTTCATGAATAAATGGATAGCTGTGGCTCAGCCACCAGAAAGGACAAAGCTCAGTAGCTCCCTTCAGCTGCAAAGCAACAGTGAGAAATACTTTGACCTGCATATGCACGGACAATCATAAATCAGGAAGATTGCCTCTGAGCTGCTTCTTCCAAAGCTGCACTCAAGCAGTAGCTCATAGGCTCTTACTTGGAGAAGAGTATGCAAATATTTCTAAGCTCAAGAAAGGCCCTGGAGAAGCCAAGAAGATTTATATACCGAGGAGCCAGTTGCCAGTGGAAAATGCAGCTTATTCATTAGTCTGCCTCCATATAGGAGAAGAAAAAAAAATACAAAAAAATAAATCTATCTATGACAAAGTCTTAACAGCAGCAGTTAAGATTAAAGCTAACCTCCAAATCCTCTTACCCTCTCAAAAGCAGACTTCTTATTTTTAAGGTGTCCTATCATCCTGCTCCCCATTCTTCACTGTTGTTAAATAAGTATTGGAAAAGCCATCTATGCAGAAGACAGTAAATCTGCACGATGGTTTGAACCATCTATGAGGATCTGGTTGGGGGGGACTACAGAAATACTCTGCCCACCCCTATCAGGATGCTAAACCCTCTCCAAGGGCAGAGGATTTCTACCCTGATTCCTGCTCCATATGGTGGTAAAGTTGAGGTAACGGGTGGGGTGCATTTAGCACCTAACTACCCATCGATGAGCTGTTAAGCTTGCTATTCACCCATTTCCAATAGGGGAGACCCCAACAGCTTTATAAAGATGGAAAACCCCAGAGAAGGGAGCTGCTAAAAACAAAGCCTAAGCCTAAACAGATCATCTACTGAGAGTCTAAGTAGGCTTGGGGAGGAGAGGGGGGAAGCCTGAGGCTCTTTAAACTTGCTTTTTAAGAGATTCAAATAAAAGACAACCAAATAATAACAAATAATAACAACCTGAAATGGTTGTTCAAAGGACAGGAGCAGCTCTGAAGGAGTCAAGGGCAGACAGGAGTCACTTCCACCTCTTCCAGAGGACTACAGAAAACATTCAGAAGTTGAGAGGAAGGAGACCTCTCTGGGCCGCCTGTTCCAGGGCTCTGTCACTCTCACAGTGAAGATGTTCCTCCTCACGTTGAGGTTGAACTTCTTATGTTCAAGTTAACCCATTATTCCTTGTCTTATTGCTAGACACCACAGAAAAGAGACTGGCCCCCTCCTCCTGACACCCACCCCTCAGATATTTATAGACGTTGATACGAGGGAGGCTCAGACACTCCAGATCTTTCGCCACAAAGCATCCTACGAGCCCCTTTCCCTCCGTTGTTCTTTTTTCACATTCCCCAAAATCAAGGAGCCACGTGGGGTGGCCAGGGCTAAGCAGAGCCCATGGCGCAGGCTCAGCCCTTTCCCGCACACTCACGATTCATTGACTTGTTTTCGCCTCGTTGTTCCGTTTCAAAAAGCCGAAGCCACTCGATTTTCTCAGCAAACTCCCAAACCAAGGGTGAAGCAAAGCCCCTCTGTGCCTCACACCGGCAGCCCCCGCAAACCTACCCAAGCTCCGGGGCTCAGCTCCCGCCTTCTACTCTTGGACGACCCACAGCTCCTCCCAGCCGAGCGGCTGCTGCTTCTGCCCCTCCGAAAAAACAACCCCCGGCGCTGGCAGAGGGCGGGGGCAGCCGCTAATGAGCTCATTAAGTGCTGAGCCGGGCCCCACCTCAGCCCCACGGCGCCCTCTTCTTCTTCTAACACGGAAGCTCAGTCAGCCCCCTTCTTTGCCGTCCCGCGTTGCGAGGTGCCACCCCAGCTGGGCCTTGCCGCCCCCACCTCCCCTTTCCTCGCCCGGTTTCTCCCTCCCTTCGTTGTAGCTTCTTCTTCCAAGGAAAAATTTATAGGACAAGAAGAACCGGCCTCAAGTTGTGCCACGGGAGGTTTAGGTTGGAGCTGAGGAACAATTTCTTCTCCACAAGGGGTTCCCCAGGCCTGGCCCAGGCTGCCCAGGGTAGTGATGGAGTCCCCATGATCTCTGGAGGGATTTTCAAGCAGTGGAGATGTGGTGCTGAGGGACACGGGTTAGGGGGTCCCTGGCAGTGTTGGGGGAACGGTTGGAGAATCACGGGATGTTTAGGGTTGAAGGGACCTCGAAAGATCATGTAGTCCAACCGCCCTGCCAGAACAGGATCACCTAGATGAGGTCACACAAGAACGTGTCCAGGCGGTTTTGAATGTCTCCAAATAAAGAGACTCCACAACCTCTCTGGGCAGCCTGGGCCAGTGTTCTGTCACGCTCACTGNCTCTGGGCAGCCTGGGCCAGTGTTCTGTCACGCTCACTGCGAAATTTTTTTTCCTTACGTTTACTTGAAATCTATGCTCCAGCTTGCTCCCACTGTTCCTTGTTCTAATACTGGACGTCACTGAGAAGACCCTGGCTCCATCCTCCTGACACTTGCCCTTTACATATTTATAGACATTAATGAGGTCACCCCTCAGTCTCCTCCAAGCTAAAGGGACACAGCTCCCTCAGCCTTTCCTCACAAGGCAGATGTTCCACTCCATTAATAATGTTAGTGGCTCTAAGTGACTTGACGGTCTTAAAGGTCTCTTCCAACCAAAATAATTCTACGATCCCACTTCTGTGATACAAACCCTCCAAGAACCAAACAACAGCTGCATTTTACTTTCTTTTTCCTGACAATATTCCGCTTAAGTAAATTACTAACCAACTTTAACAACCCCTTTGCTATTGTGGTGGTGGAGGCAAGAATTGCCCCCTTGTACATCTGTTGGGGTCTATATACTTGCAAAAGGTAGCAGATGAAAACCAAGAGGGCAGGATGTGTGTTCAAATGGAAGTTTGTGGCTTGTTGGAGTCAGGGGTGCTTCCAAAACCTGTTGAGAACCAGATTTCCCACAACGGGGAGACGAGTGTGTCACAGCACACAGAGACAGTAAATCAAGGGACAAACAGCAAGACGGATTGTCCTGGTTTGGGTTAGAANTCCACAGCATCAGTGGGGACGGGGGCAGATTTACTATCATGGGGGTTTGGGTTCGATACTGGTTTCGTACATACTTGTATATATTTGCTTTTTTTATTATTGTTATTATTATTTTCATGTTTTAGTAAAGCTGTTCTAGTTTCCTTTTCTAATCGATAAGTCTCTCTCCTTTATTTCCGTTCTTCCATTTTTGGGTGGGGAGGGGGAGAGAGCGTTCTGTTGAAGATTTGGGGGGGTGCCCTGACCCCAAACTGTGGCATGGGTATTTTGCGTAGGCAGAGATAACGAAACAAAAGTTGAATCAGCTGAACGATACCATAAAGCCAAATGCAGAGCTGGGAGGAGGGGAAGAAATTTAGAATACTCTACTTTTTCTGCGAGCTCTCCGTAATATCGTGACCAAATGATTTCTACTGCTTGTTAGATCCCGAGTAATAGGGAAAAGGGGCAGTAGCTGATATTTCCGAGGCGCAGCAGTGCTGACCGCATTATCTTCATAGGGACTTCAGGCAGATCACTGCACAATTTAGTTACCTTAGTAACATCAGACAGCGTGTAGGCTGGCAAATAGTTGTTATGTCACCTTGCCAATCTGCTGCTACACCCCCCAGGAATGCAGAACAAGCAATCAATTATGGGCACATTGCTCCAATTCATTACACTTGCGAGTAAGAAAACCATTACTTCTTTGCTTATGAAATTATCTTAGTTCCAGTGGGAAACTCCATCTCTTTTATTTTTATTTCTTTTTTTTCAGTGAAAAAAAGTCCTGAAAAGAGTGGGCTCTTTATTACTCCTGATCCTCCTGAAACCACTTTGCATAAATTATATGACATGGCCTCAAAACAATATTGTCCTGATTTTCTTGGTATTGCATACGCTTAATTTTCAGTTGGGAATTAGATAACAAAGCGGCGGGTTTTGAAATCTGGAAACTGGTGAACTTTACATATACAAAAAAGGGAAATGCTCTTTTTACAGGGACTTGTAGTGGTAGGATAAGGATTAATGGCTTTAAGCTGGAAGAGGGGAAATTTAGACTAGATATTAGGAAGAAATTCTTTACAGCGAGGGTGGTGAGACACTGAAACAGGTTTCCCAGGAAAGCTGTGGATGCTCTGTCACTGTACATGTTCAAGACCAGGTTGGATGGGGCTTTGAGCAACCTGGTCTGGTGGGCAGTGGGGTTTGGAACTAGATGAGCTTTAAGACCCCTTCCAACTCAAACCATTCTATGATTCTTTTCAGAGGTGTCACGAAGTATGGATGATGATGAAAAACAAGCTTAATACCCATAGTTCTGCTAAAGGAAGCCTGAATGAAGCCTTTTAAAAAATATATTTTCTAAAACCCAGGTACTGCTCCATTACCAATGTCACGAAATACATTTGGCTGGAAATAAAGATATATGGATGTCTTCCATATTACCTTCTAAATAACAGAAAGAGACCAACTGCCTAAAATTGTCAAATGGTGCTTTAAAACATGTGTGCAAAGGTGGCACTGGAGGTTTGAAGAGGATTTTGCTGTGACCATCAGGACATGTTTTTGAAGCTGGTGATCTTCCGGCAACCCTTGTCACGTCTGCCTCCATTACAGCAAACCCCAGAAAACTGGCCACACTTGGATACCTATTATCCAGCTGACCAGCCAGTATCTTAGTTTAAAACATTGATGAGGTTGATTCCTTGTTAAATGCCTCATTTGGGGAGGATGGAGATTTATGTCAGGCCATGAGCCATTACAATGATTTGTGCTGTCTCTGTGGCAGACAGCGGCACTGGTGGCTGGGGTAATAACGCCTTAGATCACCACTCCTAACCGGGTGGGATGGAGCACATTTGTTACAGTCCTGCTTCTGGGGTCATCTCCTTTTTAAAAGGAAAATCTGTCTTGAAGCAACTGGATTCTCTCCCATGCAATAAATCTCCTGGCTTGGAAGTAATATTGGAAAAAAATATATATAATTGGGAAACTTTTCGTGAAGTTAGTTTCTTTCTTTAATTAACAGTTTACAAAAAGAAGAACGAATGGAGGCTCTTTCATGTAATTTAGCAGGGAGAAGAATCTCTCTGCAGACACTTCTCAACATGGAAATGGCAGGAAGGTCTAAACATAATGTCCCCATAGCTCAAAATTCACCCTCCTTCACTTCAGTGTCGTCACTGTTTCTTTTATTTGAAGTTGTTCTGAGGACTGCTTTAGCTCAGCACCAGAGCTGATATGCTCGTTATCTGGACAAGAGTGAGAGAAGAAACGACAGAGCTCTTGCCATTTATTTCCTTTGCCCCCCCTGGGAGAGAAGATGGCACCATCACCACCTTTCTTCACCACATCTCTGCTGCCGCTCACACATCCGCCCATAATACAGCCCTGTTACATATGCAGATATGAAGCAATGACTAATTTTTCCAAGTTTCAAACACAAAAACTTAAGCTCAAACATAGTTCAGCTCCTCAGTGAGAAAGCCAGATTCCTCCAGCAGCATCTCTGGAGGTTTTAAAGGATTTTCCAGGAACTGTAGCTTAGGTCCGCTCTCACAAAAAGTGTTTAGCATCCCTTGGTGCACCGGATTAAATGGGTTGATAAGTAGTATTTACCACACTGGATGCTAAACCCCTTCTGGAAGCCTGACCACAACAGCAGAAGTCAGAGCTAAGGCTGAAGGTTTGGGTTTCTTTCCTTCAAAGGCTTGGAAGCAGCTGGATATTCATCTGGTAGCTCCATTCCAATCCCAGTGAGGACAACACGATTATCCACCTGAGTGGCTAATTACGAGAGTTAGACTGTTGGGCCCAAATGTGGATATTTATTATACATAATATATGGATACGTGGACTAAATTTGTGCCAAACAGCTGTTTATTTTAGCAGAGGCAGCTGTTAGTGGGATTCGGTTTTTGATTTTTTCCAAATGTCACAGGAAGAAGCGCAGCACGTTCACTTATGGTTGCATAAACTGCTCACTAATACTAATAAACTTTCTGAAAACCACGTGTAAAATTGCATGAATATTGAAGACTACTCATTACCATTTCAAGGTTTCATGCCATCACCTGACAAAACAATACATAAACCCCTCTACATTTATGGCTAAACACATAGCTATTTTTCCTAATCTTAATTTTAACGTATTATTGGAAGCTGTAGAGTCTCAATTAGCATTTAGATTTTTTTTTTGTTTCATTCAGAACTATTTTTCATTCCAAACATGTGCCAATTGTACTGTATTTCAGTAAAAAAAAGTTTAGGCGGGGTAAAAGCCCCATTTTACAAGGTCCCGGAAAAAGACACAGTGAGAGACAAGAATAAAAGTCACACTTTAAAATGCCAGGCTGGAGCGAGGGCAGGTGACACTTGTTCCTGGGCTGCAAATGGAAAGGAGTAAATGTGGACACATTTTCAGAAACACGAGTCTTCCCCTGCTCTCGTTGAAATGAATGATGTATGCCTTTGAAAACACTGTGGCACAACTTTGACAAACTGAAGTCTGAGCTCTTCTGAAAAATATGTTAAAATGTGGGCTCTAAATCATTTTAGGTTTGCTCAGGTCTGAGGAGATCATTGGAAGATCAAGCAACTGAAATGCTCAGTCCTTTTCATCAGTGTGTCAAGAATAAGCTTTTCTTCTCTGCCTGGTCCTCATTTTATCTAGACAATAACGGCTGAGGTTTGAAATTTTAAGTATTATTTGCATGATATATTGGAGCTGTAATTTTTAGCCTAATATGGCTTAAAAATATTAAAATAAAACTGGAAGAGAATATACAACTTTCTTGCCGTTATATCAACCCAGTCGTAAAAAAACAACCAGCCAACCAACTTTCATAGAATCATAGGACGGTTTGGGTTGGAAGGGACCTTTCAAGGTCATCTCATTCAACCCCCATGCAGTGAGCAGGGACATGTGCAACTAGAGCAGGTTGCTCAGAGCCCCATCAAGCCTGACCTTGAATGTTTCCAGGGATGGGGCCTCCACCACCTCCTTGGGCAACCTGGACCGGTGTTCCACCACCCTTAAAGAACTTCTTCCTAATGTCCAGTCTAAATCTACCTTTCTCTGGTTTAAAACCATTGTCCCTCATCCTATTGCTACAAACCCTTGTAAACAGGCCCTCCACAGCTTTCTTGTAGGCCCCCCACAGCTTTCTTGTAGGCCCCCTTCAGGTACTGAAATAGTGCTCTAAGGTCTCCCCAGAGACTTCTCTTCTCCAGGCTGAACAACCCCAACTCCCTCAGCCTGTCAACTTCGTTTTAATAAAAAATTACATGAAACTATATGGCACTGATAGAAACATTAATATCTCCATTTGGGATCATTTTAGACATGATTTTGTTAAAAGTGGTACTGGTCTAAAGGGTTACTTAGACAAAAATATTTACATATATAACTGAACTGAGAGGCAAACGAGTTTGGTTCAGCTCTCAGTTTTGCTCCAGACTAATTGTGTCATGTCAGGCAAGTCACTGAATCTCACGGTATCTCAGGTCCCATCTGTATCATGGGAAAAACACAACCTGCCTGTGAGGGTACAAACAAACCTCAGGAGATTCTCAGATGCAACAGTAACATAGCCTGAATAAACACACACACACTGCAAACAGGTTTCCGTTCCCCTCCTGTTTATAATTCATAGGTTGCTACTTCATTAGCTTTAGCACTTAAGGATAGATTATATCAGTACAAAATGGAAATAAACATTAGTATTTTAATTCTGTAGCATTTTATACACTGCTTGCTTTAAGATGGTATTGGTCTAAAGAGCAATACAAATGCAAAGTAATAGAAGATTCTTTGCTTTTAACTAGTTCAACACAAGTGCTTAATTCCAAACACTCCAGCAGGCCATTTTCCTCTTAAACCCACTGCATTTAGCTTCAAAACCTGGTAAAACATGCAAAGTAAATACCTGTTAGCATATCTGTGCTACATTTACTGTGGTGATTGCTAAGTAGCACAGGCTTTTCTGAGGCAGCTTTTAACTTTCAGGCCATCCTGCACACTGGAAACCTCCCCACACGTGGCTTTTTGGGTGATTCATCTTCTCTGAGAGCCCAGGATTGCTTTGGCCTGTTCATCAACTGATTCAACTCAATAAACCAGAGACAGTATCCAAACTAAGCCTCCCCTGGGGCAACCTGAGGCTATTTCCTCATGTATTGTTGTTTGTTCCTTAGGAGAAGAGACCAAACCTACCTGGCTCCGACCTCCTGTCTGGGAGTTGTGGAGAGCAAGAAGGTCTCCCCTGAGCCTCCTTTTCTCCAGGCTCAACAACCTCAGGTTCCTCAGCCGCTCCTCACCAGACTTGTACTCCAGACCCTTCCCAACTTTGTTGCCCTTCTCTGGACACACTCCAACCCCTCAATGTCCCTCTTGTAAGTGAAGGGCCCAAATCCAGTAATCCTAGTCCCCATATTAGAGACGGGCAAGCGCAAAGTCCAGCCCCTGTCTCTCAGACTGTTGAAATTAAGCAAGACAGCGCCCAGAACAAGTGGAAAAGAGACATAGATGTTTACGAACCTTGCAAGGAAATTCAAACTCCAGGCATCAGCTGGGCCCCGATCAAAATTGGACAAACTCCTATGCATACGACGAAGCAGATTTATCCACAGGTCTCAGCTTCGTGGTGGGAGCTTCATGCTGAACCTGGTTAAATGAGAACAAAGGAAGGATATATAGGACACAGAGTCACAGGCTGTCACTTCAGCGTGCCTCTTCTATCCATCAGCCACTCACACATGCTGATCAGAGGGAAGGGCTGTGTCCATACCTGAAAGACAGGGGCAGACAGAGAAAGAACTGGAATTTTTGTTAGTTTGTGAGGGTTTTTCAACTCAGACAGCATTGTAAAAATAAGACTGGTAAAAGAAGTAAAACAGCAAATTATTTTCTTGGTCAGACTTAAGCCAGTTAGTGGCTGGTGTTGGAACCACGGTTCCTTTTGAAGAAACCACAGCGAGATTCGGAATGGTGCTTCCAGAACAGCAGTCGGGATTCAAATTAAATCCTAAACATCAGCAGTCAAAAGTAGTCCATCAAATACCTGAATCAAACCGGGAGATGTAATGAGCCGTCCTTTGTGACACGCACAAAGCACTGCAGGAAGTTGTTTTTGTGGAGTCTCCTAAGAACGTTGTGATTTAAATTTTATATGCTACTTTTCCTTTGCCTTGTATTTCAAAATGAAAATAGCGTCGCCTTTGACTTTGCTTCCTTTTTCATACAAAATGTGCATCAGATTTCTTATTCTAATGAATTATTCTAATTAATGTCATTGCTTTCATTTGTTAGCCTGGGTTGCTGTCTTGTCTTTTGGTTGTTGCTTTGTTGAGATAAAGAAAATGCTGGATTTATCTTTCTTAAAATTTAATCACAGTTACTCAGTAGAGCGCATGACAACTACCAGGATACAGCAACTTTTTTGTATTTCAGACTGCAACCACAGATATACAAACAGTTTTTGTTAACGTCACCAGGAGATTTTCAAGAGGGGAACAATTCCAAGCCACAATAAAAGATCTGAATTTTGAGAGATTTTTTACTACAGATCAAATAGAGCCTGAGCTACTAAGGGTTAAATCACTAAAGGCTGAAGGTAAAGAAGCAAATGGGATGGACCCAAAAGTAATTATAGATACTATGGTAGGAAAGCAATTACATATAACAATGACAGAGAGGGTTGGGGTTTTTTAATGAAACTTTAACAGCCTGGATATTTTAGACAGTATTCACGTTGTTAAATGCAAATACACGTAGTCAGCTGGGACTAAAATCTTCATTCCTCAACACCACATCCCCTGCCCCAAATCAACCCAGGAGTTACAGGTTATTCTCCAGGCTCTTTGTTCCAAGAACCTTCCCTGGGCTCCGAAAGGGAGAAGGAAGCACCGCATATGTACGTATCACAAACACAGCTACTGCAATATAGTACTCAAGAGATAGTAGAAATGGAAATAGTTTATCTCCAATAAAAATATAGGAAGAAGAAACAAACGGTGAATGTCACCTAGATGAGATTAGGAAATCAGACAGAGCAAGGAGCAAACTAGAGACAGTAGAAACGTGAATGAGATTGAATTTCAAATGCTTCATAATAATGTATCTTTGGAAACAAATAATTGGGGAAAAAAAAGCATTAATGGGAGGGAGGGAAGAAGGTCTAAATGTAGCTGTGCTGAAGCGGTGAGCAGCGACTGATGGAGTATTCCTTAGTGATGATAGTAAGCATAAGAATTCTACAGCAGCAAAAAGAGGTCAGTGGGCCTTTAGCCCATTTAGCTGGGCCACCAAAATCAACATTTCACACCTACAAAATTTTTCAGAATTCTACGTTTGTTCTGCGTACGCGGTTTATGACAGTTATCGGTAAAAACTGAAGATAAACATAATTTCACCTGAAAACATTCATAGCAATGCTAAGGAATTCAAGATTTCCTTAAGTAATAAAAAGATGGAATCTAATATATTTTTCTACACTGCATTTTTTAAGACAAGCACTGCTCATAGTACAAAACATTCTGTGCACATTGATATAAATCAGATGACCAGCAGGTATCTAAGGACTCAAGTTTTTTTCCAGGATGCCGTAAGGAATAATTACAGAAAATACTTTTTAGGACTACACGATTGGTCAGTTCCTGAAGAAGGAGTAACATTATTGTTGAAATTCCTATAATCTGTAGATGAGACTCTTCAGAGTATGATGCATCCAGCTACTTCCACCTCAGCGCTCTTTTCCTTCAGCCTCCTTTGAACCGTCTCAGCCACAACATTTGTTTCATGTGTTTTGAAGGTTCTGCAAATAATGGTGCTTTTTATTTCATCTTTGGGAGTTGCTGGGGCTGACATAACTTCATGTTGTGCTAAGATTTGATTTAAGGAGTGGGAAGTATTTCAAAAGACACATGAAGCAACTTGTTGGTAGAAATGCAACAAATTCTGGGGTTTGAAGCGCTGCTGATTTGTGTTATTTGGAGGGACATCATTTTGATTCTTCTCCAAACAAGCTGGAGTTAGTGATGATCCAGTGTAGCTATGAAAATGTTTTTACTGACACAGAACTAGATTTATTTATTAGAAAAATAAGATTTTTGTTTTTTCAGTCTGAGGATTAGAGATCGAAAAGTGGTCATTAAAACAATGGGAGCATCATAGTCATTGCTTCACTAGTAGTGAGATCATGATGAGGGTAAAGTGCTAAAGAAACAAAAAGAGAACTTTGTAGTTTTGAGTGGAATTCAAAGTTAAATCTCATCTGCCAGACTTGACAGAAGGGCTGTGTTATTGCAAAGCTGAAAGAGGAAAATATCAAACAGCGTGAGACAAATTGTGCACCAGTAGCACTGATACAAAATCACATTTACAGATGTGCTGCTTCTAATTTTTCAGTAAATTTTATTACAGTGTAAATGCAAGAAATAAAAATAAAATATTTTATCGTTTATGGGTTAGAAAATTAGCTCGGAGCTCAGAAGAGCCTTCAGGGTGACCCCAAAAGCTGCATTATGATTATTTTAGTTGTAGTTCAATAAGCAATACTAAATTGAAGATGTTGCCTGGGTTTTATAAATAGAATTTTATAAATAAATAACTGAAATAATGTGGAACACACAGTACTTACTAAAATGAGTACTTTGAAGAGCAGCATTTAACTCAGAACAAAATTAGACCTTGAAGAAGGCCTAACACTGAGAAGTTACCTCATCAAACCATATAATCCTTTCATCAACCAGGCTACATTTCAGACTTGGAGATGAAAAAGGCAATGGGCTCATTTTGATGCAAAATTTATGTAATCTGACAAAATCATACCTAAGAATGAAGCATAAAATGAAGTGGCTTTCACCTTGAAAAGGGAACATGTAAAGGCAAGGCAGAGACCTGTGGAAAACTGACAAAAATGGTGTTTGTATGGGAGGTACCAACAAGGAGTTCATATTCTGCTTTGAACAAATTCGTCCTCGTCACTAATTCTAAGGATACCTACAAAATTAAAAACATTAATTCTACTTTACAGTTGCATAATACAATGGGTCTTTCACATCTGATTGAGAGGCTCACCCTCCTTGACAGATTGATTAGAAAGCCCTATGGTAAAGAAACTTACCAAATCTTGATTTGTTATTGAACGTATTAATTTCCGTCTTCAAGGGAAAGATAAATAAGATTTAACTTAGGCTCTTGTAGCTCATTTATCTAAGGAAGGTGAGATAGACAGTGCTTCTAGAGCATGGGGGTGTACCATTGGTCAAAATCATTGGGAATGTTCCGGTGCATAACTATATCTGTCTTAAGCCTGTACCTGTGAATTATAGCTCTGGAATAATGAGAAGTAAATTTATGGTTTGGTATAAATGTGATCTCATGTCTGTGTTTAATACCTTATGCTGTTTGTTTTTTTCCAGTCAGTTTCAGTTCGAATATAAATTTTACTTTCTATTTTGTCAGTCCTGACCAGCAGGCTTCCTCTTACGTCATTTTTCCAATAGAATTTTGAATATACCCTAAATAAATTGTTTACAGTTTGACAGAAAACTCAACATAGCTTTTGCAAAAAGAGTAGGGAAGTAGCAAGGTGACACTTCAAAGAAAAAGGATATTCCCAAAACGTTTGGGGTTTTTTTTTTTTTTTTGG